>DWJG01000043.1:0-12736 GCA_018248795.1 Ectomis octomaculata | reverse complement strand
GTATACCTACTCTAAGTCTTATTAACATCATTTCACATAATTCAGCTTTCAGTCTCATAACTACAGATCTTATGAAACTACACATACATTTGATTTTGAATTTTCCTCCCCTATATTTTTTATTACATATATTGATATGTCCTAAAGCCCCATCAGAAACTTAACCTTTCGTCCTCAGGAGACGAGGTGCTACAGTGGAACGGAGTGCACCTCCAGGGTCGCACCAACGATGAGGTGGCGACGGTGATCGCGAACAGCAAACACGACTCACACGTTGAGTTAGTAGTGTCGCGACAACTTGCCCCCACACGGCCATCCGCACAGCCCTGGAGGACACACAAAGGTAAGTCAAAGAAACAGTCCGTGGTTTTCAACAAGTTTTTTTTCCCAAACGCCTGAACATTTTTGAAAGTGCATGCAATCATTAAAGAAATCGATTTTCATATTTTTTATTATTTTAACCGGGATAGTACGTTAGTGCGAATTTTTAACTATGTTACTGTTATTAACATATGCTGATCTAATTACGTTTCGTGCTGCTGATGGTTTTTAAGTGTGTAAGATTGTGTGTAATTCTTTTTGTTTTGTTTTTCAGCTATGTAAACCCTACAATTAATGTATTTCATGACTATTTTCATATGTTTATAAAGTTACATGTCATTTGTTTGTGATTTTCAGATAATTTTATGGCTAATTTGCAGCCAAAACTATTACAATATTTTTTAATGATTCAAGTCAACATTTTTAAATAAAGGGAAGTTGGTATTAGTAGGTATAAATAAATAATTGTTGTTATCGATCGTAACTTGCTAAACAGAAATCAGCCATATGTATGTTACACAAAACTGTAAATAAAAAACTTTAATACAAAGTGAATTTTAATAATCCATTGTATACGTGCTTCGTTGCTATGGGGTGATTATTACCCCGCGTAAGTACTGAAATTTGGAAAAACGATTAAATAAATGTTTCTATATAGTCAGCAAAATCAATATTTTACGCTTCGACAATGTGCTATAAATAATATAACGTAGACAATATAATTGTGTAAAGAAATGAGCAAATAAACTATAGACCTACACTTAATGTCGGAAAAAAAATTTGTAACGTGGGATAGAGATTTTGTGTTTTTTTTTTTCAATAATAATCAACAATGAGACAATTTTCTTTACTTTTTACTTATTCGGCAATACGTTTTATGAATAAATACGAAATATTCGGAGAATACACAAATTCGTCAAACAATCTACGCTTTATCTAGGCCACCACCGCGGTCGACATGTATCTATTTGTGCTCAGGAATGACTTGTATTTTTTGACGAGCGCACTCTGTGCAGAGGTGTACACGGAGATAATGGGCGGTTGCGAGAAGCCCAGCGTGTTGGTGACGTCGCCCGGCTCGCCGGACGTGCATGCGCGCCGCCGCTCGGGGCGACACGGCCATTACAACGCTGGGGTTGCTGGTCGAATACAGGTCCGATGGAAGATTATATTCCAAATTTAATGAACTTCCTCCACCAAGCCTTATTTTACATGAATATTAAGAAGTGTTTTGTTTTTTAAAACTGTATAAAATATTTGAGGCCATGCAACGCCTTCAAATGTTAATTTCATGTTGAGAGATACAGAATGGGAGCAAAATTGAATAACAATACCACCGACTCATCCTCATCGATTTTTGTTGCGGAGATACCCGCACGAACGCGTGAGCTACAGATTATAAATTACATAACTATAAACAGAAGCGTCCAACGCGTTCTGAATTAGAGCTCTAGTAACAAATATTGAATATTTATATTAAAATACTGTAAATATGATAATATCATAACTGGAGATTAATGTTTGTTCATCCCAAATCTATCAGTCATTGGCATTGACTAAAATTTATTGTCCATTTTAATTGATTTACTAAATTGCCTTTTATATTAATTGGAAATCAAAAGTTACCCTATAAAATGTTTCGATACAGTTAAAACTAAACTTCGACATCCCTGCACTACAACTACTCGTGAATGTGGTATCCGCCAGTGGTCTGAGTGCGCGGTCGGACGGCTCCCCTCGATGTCCTTACACGAAGATTTTTCTATTACCTGACAAGAGCGAAAAGAGTAAACGACGAACAAAGACATTAGCTAACACATTAGAACCAAGGTGGAATCAAACTTTTGTGTACTGTAATATCCGGATAACAGATATTAAGAAAAGAACACTAGAGGTTAGTTGACATATTTTCCGCAAATTAGATTGCTTTAATCGTATTAGGTCACAACCGCATTTATATTCATATAGTTGAGCTTCAATGCTCAATATCATTCATATTTTATTTAAATACGAATACGACACACCAACACTTTTAGAGGAATGCAAATACGATACCTATATATATATAATTGTATCACATAGATTTCTGTTGAATATGCTGGCATTTCTTTCAGTACTGGATCTGGAATATTTAAATGTTGCTTCACTTACCAGATCACTGAAAACAATAGTATACACTAAATACCTTATCAAAATAGTACTAAAATTTGGCATGATGGAATCTGTCAGGTTGTAGCTGACTTTATAGCCTGTGTATGGTCGCGATAATTACGAATAATTGTCAAGTAAGATTAGTAAGAATAACACATAGTGATACTTGCATGAAAGCAAAGTTAAAATAATAAAAAAATATATATGTCCAGCGTTTGTTTTCTATTTACCACTAATCTAGTTGAATTTTTTGTTTATTTATGTATGTCAAACATTATCTTTGACTGTTCAGTTATTTTAATTTTATAGTCCTATTATAGCTCAGAAAAATATTTCCATTTTTATAAATTGTCAAACGCTTCTTCTATTTGTTTTTTAGTTTTTTGTACTATTAAAATTTTATCTACATTTTATATGTGTTCCCCTAATTGTGTTAGGCTGTGTACTTCAGACTTTTTAACTTTGCACCCCCATACTTATTTAGGTCTATTTTGCTTTGTTAGAAATATCTTTAATTAACATCTAACAATAAAGTAATTTAAAAGGTTTACCTTTTTAGGTCACTGTGTGGGATTTAAATCGATATGGTCCAAATGATTTTCTTGGCGAAGCACTTTTGGATCTGGATACTGTCCCTTTGAATGATGAACCAAATTGGTATATGTTACAACCCCATGAAGACGCAGCTAGATTTAGTGTAAGTATAATGTTGTTTAAAAACGATAATAGGTAATATCTGTGTCAAGAGAATAACCGTAATCTATAAACCTAGTTGAAATTTGAATCTCATACGTATTATTTACTTGTAAAATACTTACATTGTTTCCATTATAACCACGGTTTTAGTTGTGTTTGTGTTATTCCTAGGGAGAATTATTGGTGTACTATTTTTCATCGCAATTTATTAATTTTGATTGAATTCACTCTCCTCACTTATTATAATAATTCTTAGACTTTCGCCAGCGGCTTCGCCTGCTTGAAATTCAGTTATTATTGCCCTATCGGCCGAAACCAGCGTTACAAATATTTATGTAAATAAATTATATAGGAAGTAATTCCTATCCTGTGCCTCAAGATAAAGTCTTCATCCTCTTGAAGCCTATTTTTCGCGATAATAACTGTCCTGTGTTGTTTCTCTGGCCTCAAAATCTTTATACAAAATTTCATCCAAATCTGTTCAAAGGTTTAGGCGTAAAGAAGAGACAGACAGATTAAAAAACGGAGTTATTATAATAATATAGTTATTATATATAATTACAACACACATTTGTCATGGTAATTAAAAGGTATTTTATTGACATCCAGAGATATCGTGACGAAGAAGGTGATGGTGAACACCTATCGCCACCGTCAACGTCTACGTCTAGACTATCTGACTCCGAGTCACCGAGTGAAAGTGAACTCCGTCGACATCACTCGCTGTCTAGTCTAGCTTCCAGCTCCAGCCCGCCGCCTCCTCATGAGGTATGATTTAGTAATGTACTTAGCTATTATATACATTTCATATTTCTCCTTCTTACTTCTTCATACTATATACTTTTATTTGAGATTAATTTCTCACTCAGCGCTGCTCTTTCAAAAGTATTTTTTCAGTTAGTTTCATCATATCATGAAACACTGAATTTTGACACAGTGAATACCATCACTGAATAATAATGCTATAAGTATCATTATTTACTTTTATTTTAATCTTGACTCTTTCAACGTTCATATATTTACAACTTTAAAGTCCAATGCAATACGCAGATGTGTAGCAACAAATTCATATTAAATAAATATTACTGCGTCCAAATATATTTTTTCCTGCAAATAGTCGCAGTGAAACTGAAATACTTTTTCCATAAATCTTTCATATAAATTATTTTTCATATTTTGTTTCCTCTACTTTGCTTGTGTACTCTCCACAAATTTGTAAACGAAATTTTAAACGTTCTCGTAATAATACAACGAGATGGAAATGTAGCCCTCGTTGATGGAAGTGAACCAAACTTGCGAAGAAAAAACATATTTTGAAGAGAATTTATAACAACGACCTGGTTTTTGCATACCTAACAGTACTATTGTTTCTGCTAGCACAAAGATACTTTCAAAAAGTTTAAGTAGTAATATTTATAATACTCTGAGTTTGATTTGTGTAATTTCTCGTCATTTATATCTAAATATGTAGATAAAAAATATTTATAATAAAAATGCAAATAAAATTATTTATAAATTAAAATGCAATCATAGGCAATAAATATTTGCTTAATGTTATAATTCATTGAATTAGGTGTATCAAGAGCTTCGTGTTTGTTCTATAGATCGACGGGACTCGTTGTAGTAGAAGAGACATGTCTCCAGCCGGTAGAGTTCGAACAGCCGGCATGGCCAGAGAGAGGGTGAGCTATGTTATAATAATAATAATTATTTTAGACTAAAAACTTGCTACAAAGTATATCTAAATTATGAAATTGAAATATTATCAGGCACCGTCTTTTGCCCGTCTTGAAATATCTATGTATGTATGTAAAGGTAGTGCCGTGCAAGTTTATTGAAGGGTCTAGGTAAGAGATATTCGTTATCGGCGTCATCCAAGCTAGTTACCAGGAGAAGCAATATCCTCAATCCGTAACTATCTCGCAGCTCGGCAAGGTTCTTCATAGATCTGAGTCTTAGTCCACCACTATGGCTAATTGCGATTTAGATGTTTAACACACCTTTGACCTGTATTTTTGAAGTGTCAAATGAGTATTTCTTAACTAAAAAGCAAGTGATAATTAATTCGTGAGGTATTAGTTAGTGAGTTAGTAAGTTAGTGAATTAGTTAGTGGCTTAAATGATATAACAATTTAAAGGTAAAGCATTTAAATACTTACAGCAACAAAGTTACATAATAAAAACGAATAGCCTTGGGATGTTGTATGCAGGGCGGATACAGCGTGGCGCGATCGCAGTCGGCGGCGGGCGCGCGCAGCAAGTCGCCGCGCCGCTCGCTCTCGCCGCCCGCCGACCGCGACTGGCGTTACACAGGTCCACACGACGAACAAACCGACAAACCACTCGTTACAAACGACTCGATCTACCCAAATCACATATAAACTATTGCTGTCCAACTTGGCTAACGTTAAGCTGGCAATCGCAACGCGTTTATATTTCATTTGGAAGTTGCCCTGGTTAAGTAAAGTACCTTGCGAGTTTACATCGTCTGATCTCAATATCGTTACTTGATGTTAGACGATGGCCCGGACTTGCAATGTAGTTTGTACATAATTTGAATACGACGGAAAATGTATCGCCTATGTAATCGTTTCTACTTGTCTTCCATTGGTGGCGTTTTTTATAGGAGTTCTTGTTAAAGATATGTGGGCTGTTTTGTGTTCATCGACTTAACTTTGACTGCTCGGTCAAAGTTTTTCGATGGCATTAGATAGCTCTTAAACAAAACTCTTGTATTAACTCTGAATTCAACGCAATTCAGTGCAGAACTAATAACAGTTTCTGTCTGAGCTTAACTTTATCTTTCAAAAGTTTAGTTATGTACTTATTTAGCCATTGTATTATTACATCGTTAACAAGAGCTCCATATACATGATGTTACAACGATATGTGTACAAGTTCATATATCATTAAATATCTTCCGTATGTCCGTGGAGGTCGATCAGCGGGCCCCGACCCCGCACGGAACACTGTCGCCGAGACACGCACGTTTCTCGCCGCGTCGCTCATCACCACTTTACTGCCACTTACTGTTTTGACTTCCTCCTTGATTTTTATTTCACGCATCTTCCGCTAACCTAGTCCTACTCTACCCGATACGAGCACGCTCTTCACTTTACTTACAACCGTGCGTAGCGTCCACGAGACCTTCTCTAGTTTCAATCGTGGGCGCATCGCGCGTAATTTTATCGTCGATATCACAATTTCTTATGATTGCATGACCTTTCAAATCTGTTACCTAATTTCTATTTCGAAGGCGATCCCGTAAGTGTTTTATATTTTTGTACGTTAATGATTACATTCAATCTTACTTTTCATGACTCATGCTACACTTATTACTGTTGTGTGTAATATTGAATATCTGTCTAAGTTCCTATAGCATGAATGTCGGTAAATTTGTAAGTGACGGTAGCGAGTCGAACCGTGTCGGTGTGTAAGTTTATCGTAAGTGTGTACGATGTCAGTGTGCGAGGAGCGCGGCAACGGCGAGGGCTCGCGGCTGCCGACGCACGCGTACGCGCCGCGCTTCCAGTCGCGCTCCGCCACCGCCACGCCCACCACCAGCCCCAAGAAACGACAGCTACCGCAAATACCACATCAGGTAAACCACACATCAATATTATCTAGTACCATAAAATTACATCCAGTTTAATTGTATATACATATAGTGTAATAAGGTATCAATTCTAAAAGCCTACTTTTAAACTCTATGGTTCATATGATTTTTAACCTATCTGAAATGTTTTAGATATTAGTTATCGAATTGTGACCCTAAATTTACATGGTTTAATTACACTCAACAATAGGTAGGTAGATTGTAGATATTTAAACGCAGAAAAGTTATAATAATAAGTTAACACACGTACCAAGAACAAAGTGCCTATTAAAAAAGAATCATTTTGTTTTGTGAACCAAACAACAACTTCATGACTTGATATCTGAAAAATATTTAGTGCTACTTTTTAGTACAGTCTATTAGAGTTGAGTCGACGAATGATTAAGCATCGATACTGCTATGGCCAACAGAGTAGCCAACGGGCAGTCAGGGCGCAGGTGTCGGCGGACCTCGAGGAACGTAAGTGGATCGCCCCGCATCACATTGGCGCCACACTCACCTACCGCAGCACGCCGCAAGGTCTATACGCCCACCTTCACTAGCAACCAATTCAGATACATTAATCAAGCAACCCTTTCAAACTAGCGATTTGCGAGATTCCCTTTTCACAGCATAATGATTTGAAGCAGTTGAATGAAGAGTTTTGGGAAAGGATAGCTGATAGCATGTTTAATGATAGTCCTAGAAAATAAATTTTTCATTTCGCAAATACTCTGCTCTAAAGATAAGAATACGTAACCAACGCACAGAATGTAAGTGTAAGATCCTCCCTTTTAATTCTATGTAACGTTTTATAAAGATTTATTTTGATTCCAAATTATTTTCTGTAAATCAAACGTTATTCACTTTTATTTAGTCCTCATGTTGGATTAGGTACGTACTTACTTATGTCATTTAAAATTAGAAGCCATAAATTCCCAAGCAAAGACAGCTTGGGAAAATTTCACTTGATTGTACACAAGTGCCTCCAAGCCCTCGCAAATCCCTGCTATGAAATGGTTGTATTTTCGACACTGAAACATTATATTGTTGAATTACCAAATCCAAATGTCTATAATGAATTTTACAATGTCATGTACCTTTACCTTGTCCACTCAAACCCAAGGATACAAAAACAAGCAGACAACCTCCCAGCCAAGGCTCTTAGCCAGCTTGATTAGCATTTCTAGATAAATCAGGATCTTTAATTCAATATGCTTCTTGTACAAATATCGTTCGAAACAAAATGTTTCGAAAATTGCAAAGGAAATTATAATTTATTGTAGTGATTGCATGTTACAATATAATATAAATAGGAACTGCTTATCTAGCTTTCCAAAAACTGCCTTAGGCTTTTAGCATAGCATTAAAAAGCAATAAATTAAATTGAATGCAATCGGCTCACTCCAAGAAATAAGAAAATTAAGTTTATTCGAAATGCGACCTGATAAATTTCATTTATGTAGGCATACTTATAGCTCTATAGTACTTCTTATTGAAGCACCTCTCCAATTAGTAACATCTTCTCGTTTTAGTGAAGCGACCTCATTACAAATCACTTGTCAAACCGAAACACGTGTATCATGTAAAATATAAATGATAAAATTACAAAAAAAAGATCTAAATAAATAAACATTATAAAGCTGCAGTAAGAATAATTACACTTTACTATTAATATTTCATTATTAGAAGTAAAGTGATTTACCTAGGTAAGTTTTAATAATGCCATGTCGATTTTACTTTATACGTACTCGTATGTGCATGGGAAGTAATAGCAACAGCAGTTTTAATTACTTGAAGCCGAATAGTTAGCTAAAAGAAAATTTCACAATGAAAATTATTGTAAAAGAGGCGCCAAGGTAGGGAAGCATAATAGATAAAATTGTAAGATAACAAAGGAAATAAATTAAATATGGGTACCAGGGTGGGAGAGGCACTACGCCGGTTTGTCAGACTCGGAGCTAGCCGCGCGTGGTGGCAGTTGGGCGCCACGTAGACGGCTTTCGCCAGATGCTACGGCTGCGGACTCGGACCTCGAATCAGTGGCGTCGGTCACGTCCAGCGCTTTTAGCACGCAGTCCGAGCGACCCCGGCCAACACGAATGCTCAGGTATACTTCATTTACTTACAAAGTACTTATTCATTATACAGACAATATGTGGAATTTTTATTTTTTTGTCTACTTGTGAGCTTCTTGATTTTGTTTAATTAAACTTTATTCACCTACACTGAAGAAGGGTTTTTTAGAAAATTTCCTTTTTATTTGTTTATTTTGTTTTAATTATGTGCATGATTTTACAGCCGGGGACGAATCCCTTCTTACAGCGCATCTTACTCATTTGATACTGCTAACCCTTTATCTGATCTTCACTGTCGATACGACCGCAAAACACGCCGATTATTACCTTACGCATCTCTTGTAGTAGCTTGTGGGGATCGTGGGGCTTGGCGACGAACTCGTCCCCGTTACGATCTTCATCCCGTCACACAGTCTCTGCATAACGTCCGCCTTGCTCGTCGCCATCCGCGAAACGTTTTAGCCCGTAACCATTCTATCAACTCATACGGTAGAGAATGCTCATACTGTCATGTTAACGGCCTAACTCAAGGTTGCCCAGACTGTTCAATACAGTATAATGGTTACAATCAAAAAAGCGGTCGTAGTCTTCCCGAACCACAACACTATAACCATATTTCCACCGACACAGAGATCAAACGTAGAACCTTACCTACAATAGACCATTATAATAATGTAGCTTTAAATGGCTTAGATTATACAAATAACCAAAAATATTCTAATTGCATGGAAGGTAATTTGAACATAATCCAAGGCGAGGAACCTCAGTACCATGGCTACGAGAGTGATGGTAGCGTAGCTGAAACAACAATACACGTTAGTTTAGATAAACATCTCGATAGAAATAGTTACCGTACAGTGGAAACTAGTAGCCAAAGATACCCCGGATCATTAGATGATTCCAGATCAGTTTATAGAAATTATAACGGAGACTACTTCGCGGAGCACGACTTGAGAAGAAACCACACAATCGAAAATAACACAAATTCGTTAGGTTTAGCACAAATTACTACTAATATGTATAAGAATGAAGATGGCACTATAAAAAATAACCAAAAATACCTTGCTAAATCTAAAAGTGAAGAAAGCGTTATAAGACGACATTCGGACTCGTTAATGTTTTCAAAAAGTTCCTCTGCAATTTGTTATTCTCCTACAGAGGAAGACGATGTGTTCCATGAAGTGGGTATATCAAACAGATCTACTAGAAGACAGGGACATATTGTCAGTATCAATGATATTCCAACATTCCAAGAATACTCTCCTGAATGTTTTGCTTCGTCATCCAACTTAGATATATCATCTAAAAAACCTTTGCAACCAATCATTAAAAATGCTCGAATTCGCTCATATTCATTAGGTTCAACTCATTGCTCAGATAGAAAGTTCAGTATTACTGCTAATTCTTTATGTGTTGGTATCTCTCCCACGCAACCCGACTCGTCCCGTCGTGCGTTCTCTCCTGATGCCCCGCTCAATGATGCTATTCACAATCATGATGATCGTCATTCTGGGGAACAACAACATGAAAAATCCTCGGAACCGGAACCCTCGGAACGAAAACACAGTAATGACTATGGAGGACGGGAGAATGGCCGTAACAACAATCAGCAACAAACACTCGAACGGCGTGAGTCGCGCCGTGGACAGTTTACACGAAGTCTAAGCAACGCCGACGTACCTCCGGATGAAAAAGCAGGTAAAATTTTTTTTTTTTATAATTCTACAACTTAATCGTTCAGGACGAACAAAAATAACATATATTCTTTGTAAAGATGGCAGTCTCAGCGATACAGCTCTTGGCGGCGTCAGCGAACCAGAGCCATCCCACGACGACACTTTACTAAAGGCTGAACCGCGAGATTTCTTCGGTCCGGGGATGGGCAAGAAGAGTAACTCTACTTCCCAACTTTCAGCCACAGGTACAATACTGTTTCTTAATCAATTTTATACAAAGTTGCATACATCTACTATGTTGCTAAAACATTTCTTCTTGTCTACCTTTATGTACCACAAACAGATTACGCGAAGAATTTATTGATTTCTTTATGCGAGGATTTAGGTAATTGTTTGTTTATTTAGTAACATACATAATTAATGTTTAAGTGTGTTATTGTATAATAATCGACAGGACGAAAAAGAAGGTTAGGTTTCGGTAAACGTGGCAAAAATTCGTTTACGGTACAACGCAGCGAGGAGGTGGTACCGGGAGAATTGCGCGGAGGCGCTGGTGTATCGCGGGCTTCCTCCGCTTCCAGTGAGAACGACGAGGACAGGTTCGCGCCGCAGCTTCGACGACATTGACACAATAGTGCGCTAATAGGGGCGGCGTCAGCTCCTCGCGACCCAACCATTCTTTCACCCGATATAGGGCCCGAAACCTCCATAAGCAAAGATGTATAAAAGCATGCAACGAGACCGATATCTATGTGTTCGATGTTGCTTGTACACCTTGTAAATGTAAAGCAGCTAAACTTAGAGCTTTCATACGGCTTTGTTGATAGGTAAATGTTTTCTGGGCGAATCTCGATTGTATTTATAGATTTTTCTATAATTCATATTTAGGATGTGAAAGCGAGTTTCCGATTTTTCACGGCTATTCAGGTATGTTAGCAACAGAAAATTAATCAAATCAAAATTAATAAAATAATCATTAACATTATTTAAATGAGTAAAGATAAATTGGATATTAACAATACGGAGTACTTTACGTGTACTGTGTCTACTGTGTGTCGTTCTCGTGAGCGGCAGACGGGCGGCGCGGCCGCCAGTCCGCCGCTAACGGCGTGTGTGTCGCGTAGAGGGCT
Organism: Ectomis octomaculata; assembly: GCA_018248795.1. Classification (NCBI taxonomy): domain Eukaryota; kingdom Metazoa; phylum Arthropoda; class Insecta; order Lepidoptera; family Hesperiidae; genus Ectomis; species Ectomis octomaculata. Next base: position 1,089 of record DWJG01000043.1, on the reverse strand, counting down.
GGGGCAGCAAGCTCCGCAAGCGCTCCGGGCCCGCCGCCACCGTCACCTCGTTCCAGCGCTCGAACGAGGTGTGCTCCACCAGCCTCGTCTCCATATCTAGCTCGGAGGGATCCTCGTAAGTCGCTCGCTCCACCGCTCCATCCTATCGCGGTCTCGCCCGATATCGATACTGTATGTGCATCGATGTTGTTCGCGTCTTCTACTTACCCCTCTGTTTGCCTTCGTCTTGTAACCGCATGATGCCGTTTTGTATTGTTGGTGTATTTACTTCACTCTATTCTATTCAGCACGCACGAGTCTTCTCACGCATAGGCAACGCACCCTCTCCGTCAACTGACAGTAATCGGGTATTTTAATTTTCCTATACTGTCAAGATCGATGTTACTAATATTGTCTGAGTGGTTTTCAGTTTTCCTTTCGGGAGCAAGACTGTGTGTATCTGGTATGATCATGCGCTTATATTTATCTTCGATGCACGTCTGTCGTTGTATGGTAAATATTGCCTGAAAGCCTATGGTGTTTGCACCTACGTATCAATTAAAACATTGAAATCTGAAATTACACTTTACATAACATCCATGCATGAACATCACCAAAACGCCTACACGACTTTCTTTGTAATCATTTATTGCCCTAGTTAAGATATTTTTTGTTCGCAGTATGACAAATTTTATATACGCAAGGTAAAATGTGTCACAATAACTTCTTGTTCTTTCCTATCAACAATTTTATACGCAAATCGAAATTAAATTACATTATAATTATGATAAATACGATTGAAAAAAGCGGTTATTCATGATTCCACTTCTGTTATTATTGAATTTTAATTAAAAAGAAGTAGGAGAATTTTCTAGATAATAATTATAATTTTTAAGCGAAAATTATCAGGCAATTTAAAAACGGCGTAATATTTAATAGGTCCAAATTATATAATACGAATAAGACAGTTTTTATTTTATTCATTGAAAAAGTAACCTTTAATCTGTAACTAAGAAATAATCAAATAAAATAAAATAACTAATAATTTCTTTAGTAAAAATGTAGTTTTTATCCATATTTTCAATTGTTTACCTAAAAATAAACTCTACT
>DWJG01000042.1:0-12791 GCA_018248795.1 Ectomis octomaculata | reverse complement strand
TACCAACTCGCACTTGGCCAGCGCGGTAGACTATGGTCTTAATCCTTCTCATTGTGAGAGGAGACCCGTGCCCAGCATTGGGACAATTGGTTGTGATGATGATGATTGCCAACAATGATTACCTTTTTTAGACTATCTTCCTCTCCGTATAATGCGAAAGCATTATATGACCGAAATAGTGGAAAATACGCCGTAGGTTGCTGCATATTGTGGACAATTGAGCTGGAAGAGGTTGGACATATTTCCGCGTTTGGTCGTCCATGGTATTCTTACCATTCGCCTCTTACACCACATTTCGAATGGGTCTATCCTCTGTCTGAAGCACATACTTGAACATGATCTCTCTATTTCATTCGTACGTCAATAAACCCAGATACAGTTTAGAACTTGTTCAGAACATTTTTCCATGTAAAGTAAAGCCACAGTGTAATGCCTTGACGAGCAGAGGTGTCTCCCTGGGGACGTTTCAAACGTTCCAATGTTAATGTTCATCCCGAAGACTACGTCGGCTCCGGGTTTGCTGTTCTGTGGGAAATTGGCCTCTAGAGCAATTGAAATATAACTCTGATGGCCATTTAGATCCTGTGAACGATAATCTTTAATGACGTCAAAAAAGTTGACTGTCATGTGTGTTCTTTAGTGTGCCAAAGTCATGCAGCAAAGTTAGTAACTGTGTGTGATTTAAAAAAATATATCCGCCGGCTTTTTTTCCGGTCCAATTTAGCCTAAAAAAGGCGATCAAAGCCGGTGAATTAATAAACAATTCTACTGTTGCATAAGATGACTTTTTTTAAGTGTATTTATATACCTTATGATGAATAAAAACTTTGAATTAAAATTTTAACAAGATGTTACAAATCGTTTATTTTAAAGTAGATACAATATACATTCTAAAGTTTGAATGTGTGTCTATCGTTATTTGATAGACATTTTTAGCAGTTTCTGCAAAAGAGCATTTATTTTACATTTAACTTACGTAAAGTACATCAAACAGTAGAATTATGGTACGAAAGAAAATGTACAAGATTTTTACTTCAGGACTCCCATCATCTATGGACCGATTCAGAAAATTCTATTTTTGTTCTTAGCAAAATAAATTAACGAAACTCTTTGAAAAATATATAAACATATATGGGCTTATTGGATGTGTCCGTTAGGGTAGATTGGAGTGTAATAAAAAGTACGAGAAGCAATCGAAAATTAAATGAGACTACTCATCAATAAAATAATAATAGTCTAAGATCCCGATAGAGAACGACCTTCACCGAGCTGGTTAATGGACCAAACATATTTTTTATGTAATTTAATATATCAAAAAATATATTGCATATGGGTTGCCTATCGAATTTCAGTCCAGGATATTTTTAATTAATTTTTTTTTTTTTTTTTTAATATTTCACCGGTTTGGTTAAGGAATAAATTCTACACCAATCGAAAGTATGCAGCCCATAGTAAATGCAAAAGTTAGGTTGCCTATATTTTTCAGGTATAAACAGGTAAAGGTCTAGCATCGAGCTAGTAATTTGCACCGGTCTGGTTAATGAATTAAACTTTATAAAAAATAAAGTTTATTTAATTACAAACACGGTGATATAGGGTTGCCTGTGAAAAATCAGTCCTGAATACGGGTTGCCGAATTTTAAAAGATTAAATTTTGCTCCGAGTGAATGTGTGCGACTGAGAGGTCCCTACCAACCGTCCCATGCGATAGAAGAGGACACAACATAACAGCTGATTGTAGCCCGGCTTCTTAAAGAGAGAGAGTGCGCATGCTCTCTGCTATTGAAAACAAGAAGGATAGCGATAGACGCGTACATTCTGAGCATTCTTTTGGAATAGATTGTTGGTGTAGTTGAAATTGAAAAAACGTACTGTTGTTTATAATTGAAAAAAATGGCTAAAAAGTGTTTTTTGTGTGATTCGAGCGATGGTGTAATAGATTTTAATGATGAAACTTTTAAAAACTGTTCATTAAAGTTAGCTTTTCGTAAAAGAAAAAACTTTAAGTACAGTAAGCTAACTAGTGCGTCCCTTGAATTTAATGGTTACCACACCACGTGCTATAAAAAGGTGACCGTTTTAAAAAATAAATTGAACGAAGAATATAATATTTTTTGTGCTGAAAATACAGTAGGTAAATAACACTTAAATCTTAAAAATTGTCGTAGTTTATACCTTTTTCTACATCTTATTCGTGTTGAAATAATTGTTAGTAAAATTTACCTATGATTTTGTAAATTTTCGACACACATATTTTTTTATAATCAACTCAAAAAAGTGTTGTTTATAAAATGATCAGGACAATGATCAGCTTTTCGTTTTTTGTAACAAAATTAAATGAGGATTTTTCCATTAATCTATTCAAATCAAAAACTTGATAAATTTATAAATTATTTTTATTAAATGGCATTTTTTTTTGTAGGTGCCGAATAATGCATCAACATCTAATGAAGGCTCAAAACAATTGAGTCCTAGTGTCGATTCCTGTGCTACAGTTGCTGAGGATGAGAAGAGTCATCAAGATGACTCTTCTCGAACTTCTGGGGATTTTGACGAGATAATTATATATTTTTTTTGAGCTTTTTGGAAAAAAATATATGAAAATCTCTGTCAATAGAGCTTTTATTTTCAATATTATTTTCTTGATCAATTTTTACTGAAAGAATGATTTTGATTTTTTCAGGGGCAACCAACATCAAGCAAAAGCATTTGTCTGTTTTGTGACCATAGCCAAAAGAGATGTGGAAAGAAGTTAGTTAATCTGATTCTCCCTCAGAGTGACAAAGTACCACACCAAATAAAGAATATGGCCCAAAATTTTAGTGATACGGTGATTCTCTCTAAACTAGAAAGTCAAACTGTTGCGTACCATCAGCCTTGCTACGCAGCGTATCAATCTAAAGAGAAGCGGTCCACAGAAGAATTTACCGATTCCAGCTATCGTAAATATAGACACTTACATCAGTTGGCATTTGAATCGCTACATAATTTCATTGAAACGGAAATTATAGAAAAGAACAAGGTGATGTACTTAGCTCAATTATTTTTGAGATACCAAGCTTCATTGTTAGAATTCGGAAATCATGAAACTGATTTCGATGATATCCAAGATTACCGAACTGAAACCTTACAAAAAAAAAATGATTAAGAAATTTGGTGACTATATTACAATTGAAGCGTCAACTGGTACACGTAACAAAAAAATTGTCTACAAAACAGATATGGATATTTCTGTAATGGCAAACAATATCCAATTTTTGGAGACAAAAAATAATTATGAGTTGGAAAATGTAGCATATTCTTTGAGAAGCTGCATTAAAAATATAGATGTTCATCCCCTTCCTCGTAAAATAACTGCTGATGATATTATTCGTGGAGAATGCGATATTCCCGACCAATTATTTGATTTCATGCGAAATCTTATTAAAGGACCTAATGTATCTAATGACGATTCGGACCAATTGAAAGTTAAAATAACCTTAATATGCAGTGATATTATTTATGGAGTCACTAGAGGTGCTTGTAAGCCAGCGAAAAATTTAACCCTTGGATTGGCAGTGAAGTCTTTAACCTTTTTAATTTAGCAGAAGAATTGGAAACCGAAATGACGTATACATCGATTGAGGACAATAGAGTTATACCAAAAGGTATCACAGCAGCAAATGGACACAGCACTCACGTAGCGTTCGACAATTTTGACCGCTTCGTTGACACCACTTCTGGAAAGGATACAATGCACGACACCGTCGGAATAATTTATCAATTCTGTAGCGATGAAGCTGATAATTTTGATGATGGTGAACCTATAAATTTTTCAGCGCCTCAAGTAAATGACAATGAAAATTAAGAAGGACCTACCCGTAAGAGAAGACGTTTCAATGAAATATCACGAGAAATTCGACCATGTTATTCTAAACCTAAGGCGAGTATGCAGCTGATTACTATAGATTCGTTTATCAAAACAATAGAGCTATGCAAAGGTGCAACAGAAATAGCTACAGATAAAGATTTACTGTGGATAATGTCGTTGTCAAGAATTGATTCTGTTCCTATGTGGTTAGGTTATAACTGCATGATATCAAGCGACGGCAGTGAGAAGCAAAGGATTGAGTATTTGCCTCCCATAAATTCTTCACCAACGTCGTCTTCTTTTCTTTTTCGTCGTTTCTTCATTTCTGAAGGTCGTGCTCGTTCTGGTAAGCCTCTGTGGATGATCTGACGAGCAGCTTGGGGCAATCGATCGATCGCGCGAAGCGCATGATCATGATCATGATTATGCCCTATGATTATTTGAAGAATATGTAGTTGGTTCTGCAGTATATCCAAAGATGTCGAAGAGAGTGCACGCGGGACAAGAAGCATATACGAATATTCAAAAAGAATTATCAAAAGCGTGGAAAGCACATAAATCACAGCATGGTAATAGTGCGGGCACGTGGAACGAGTTCATTCGTAGTGACGCCGCGAAAGAGATCAGACGTCAATTTGCTATTCCGAAAAAAGTTCGTTTTAATATTAGTGACGATCCTCAACCAAGTACCAGTCGTAATCAATCTAACTCTCCCACCAGAAGCCCCGACAGAGAAGCCGGAGGGGCCACCATACCCGATACTCCCACCCGTTCCGGAGAACCCGGTATTGGAGACGAATTTCCGGACTTGGATGATAATTTTCTTAGTACTATGGATATCGACGTTGGGAATATTGGTGGTGCTCCACAAGGAATGGCTGTACGAAGCGGTAGTGGTCAAGGTGTGGGTGTGGGTTCACATTCAACGGAATCTGATAGATCGATACGGATTCCTCGCAGTATTATGCCGTCGCCACAGGTATCCTCCTTTAAGAAATCCAGAATATGGAACAGTTATGGATATGCTATGAAAGCAATAAAATTAAGTGAAGATGATGGAGTTTGTACTCCTTTTATGAATTGTTTAGTTGACTTTGTTCCATCCTATTTAACTTTATCAGAATGGACAAATTTACCTCGTACAAGTATTGTTAAAGAAGTACGCTGTAAAATTACATTACTTGGTTGCCGGACTACTTTTGGAGTTGGTGAAACATTATCAGGTAATGCTAATACAGAACATGTTCCAATTGGATACGTTGCTACTAATTTAAATTGTAGTACATACGGTACAAATGTGGCATATGAAAGTTCAGCAGACAAACCTATGATACCTACAACAGTAACAGTTCCAAAAATGACGAATGCTATTGAAAAAATGTATCAAGAAGTTCCATGTCAAGCGTTAGGTGTGCCAAGAAAAAATAGTATATATTGGTGGTATCGCGACGATACTCATGCTGTAACAGGAATGGGTAACATGTGTTTAGATACTATATGTGATAGATTTTTAATTAATAGTATGATCGGTAAACAAATAGCGCAATATAAATATAATCCTAAAAATGGTATAATTTCTCCGAGTCGAGTTCATGTTACACCAAAAGCTTATCACGGAAAAATAATGACAATGGACAATGCTGCGTTTGTTAGTAAACGTAAACTAACGAAAACAGGAATGACTGCAGATAAAGTATCAACATTAGGGAATAAAAGTGATATGTTTGGAGAAAAATTGGCAGATCAATGTTCAGCGGCATATGGTTCTACAATTGAATTTAGTGTTGTTTTTAATCCTCGTGATCCAATATATAATGCTTCGATGCATCCGCAACCACAATTACATGTCGGAATTGGGGCAATACCACAGATTAATCCACACTACAAACAAACTACAATGGTGTACTGGTTGCGTGAATATGAAATGGATGTGTCTGTTGATTTGCACAGTTATTATACTCATGGTACCGTTAGTGGTATGCCTCAAAAAGCTTTATATTACTACTTACACGATCCAAACTACACAACAGCAGAAACGTTTGCCGGTGTCGAACAAAACATTGAACGATCTCAGAGTGTTTGTGAAAATGAACAAGAACCAGATATTGAAAAAAGAACTGGCATTGACTTATCAGAATCAGTCTACACAAACCGACGTGACTTATATAAAAAACCGTTTAATTTTGATTCCCCAGCTTTCAGGACGAGAAGTCAAAAAGCTAAAAAATCCAGTAGTACAGGATATTCTACGAAAAGGAGTACGGCCACCACCAGCGTCAGAGGATTAGAGGAAGACGACTTTGAAATGGTGTCTAGTGATAGTGATATGAGTTCATTAAATAAAAAACTGAATAAAATGTAATAAATTTATTCACTTTCACAATCAGTTGTTTCATTTATATCTTCTTCAATTCTATAACCCTTATCATTTATAATATTAAAATACATGAATAGTTTTGGAAGCATTAAGGGATACAATTTTTTTTTACATTGTTTTAAATTTTCACAAGGCCTCCAAGTATACGAATACATTCTAGTTCTGAATGCTGTATCTTTTGGAAATATATCATTATTTGAAAGTACAATGCAGGGAGTGCGATTAACAATAGCATCGTCTTGAAATTTAACTTTAACATTAAGAGTATCGCCTCCAAATAACATTTTAATAGTTTCGAATGCGCTAGTTTCACAATGTGGTTCATTCCATAAAATAATTCTTCTATTAACACATTCCATTAAAGGAAAATTATTATATTTATTAAAATTTCCTATTTGTCCAAAATTTAAGAAAAAATGTAATACAGCATCAAAAAAATAATTTTTACCAGCATTCGGTTGACTTAAAATAAACATACAATTACGTTTAGGTACTACTCTATCAAGTAAATCATATAGATTATTTAAAAATTCCCTAATCCTATCGAAACTATTGTTATATTGAAACATTAACAAATCAATAGCTATACGCAAACTTTGATCTGTTGTATAATAATAATCGTTAACATCACGAACACCACAATTATAAAATAAAGTTTCACTATTATTGAATTTATGAATAAAATCAACGATAGACATATCGCATAATTGACGTTGAAATATTCTTTGCACCGCTTTTATATGTGTATGGTTTAATGGCATATATTTCCACTGTGAATTGAACCATACACTATTATTGAAAATATTATTTATTGGCGATGTTGGAAATTTCCAAAAGAATTCCAATAACTGATCTCCTTTACTTCCTTTGTTATGCCTTTTATATTCTTTACTTGCTGCATTACTGTGTTCTGCAGTTTGTTCAATTGACTCTGTAGGAGATCTGCATCTGAATTCGTCAGGAACAACATTTTCGTTTCCGCGTGCTTCCACCAATTTTTCTTGTCTAAGCCTGATATTTTTCCGAATGGATAAATTTCTAACTTTACTACATTTTGACCACATTCTCCCGGCGATTTCAAAATGTATTGCTTGCCGTTGGCCTGTCTCGAAATACACTGCGAGATTGAGCCAGTGTTCGCTTGTACATTCTGAAGACCGAAGAAGTCTTCTATTAAGTCGGGGGTTGCCGCATTCGGTTCTGATTTCTTTGAGTCTTTGGCATCTACAACTGTTTCCGTGGTAGCCGCAGTCGTGGACAACGTGCAAGTGGTCGTTGGCATGGTTGCAGACAAAGAAGATTGTTCCTTTAAAACATCGACCGGCGATCCCTCCCTGTTCACATATTCGTGAAATATTTGCGTTGCTAAAGTTGTCATTTTGAATTGCAAGCACGTCGTGTATAATTCTGAATCGAGCAGGATGGTTTTGAAAGCATTCCATGATAAATCGTCGCATTTTTTGACTCTCAGTTTGTGGACAATTAATTTCAAAATTGTCTTCCAGAGAGCTATCAAGTTCGTGAATTCTCTTTTCAAATTTAAATTTTTCTCCGACATCGCCCTCTGCTCGCCGAACTTTAGTTTTTCCATCACTTGGAGATACACGTTTGTTGTCCATATCAATTCCAAAACTCCTAAGAAAGAATCTGCCGGGGGATCCGGAATCACTTTCGCTACTTTTTTGGTTGGTGATTCCTTCTTTTTCAGAGCTGCTTTCCTCTTCCGATTTGTTATCTTTTTGGTAGCTCGTACTTGGGCCTGCTCCTCCATCTCGTCCACCATCATCTGCGTATTGGCTCCCACTTCGAATTCTTTTTCGTTCTCTATTACTTGTATTGTTGTTTGCATTTGATTTTTTATTTCCAGGAATTCTCCCAATTCGTTGTTCGGATGTTCTTCTATTAATACTTCTGGATCGCTTTCTTCGTTGCTCGACGATGCCGGAGATATCGTTTGAAAATGAACTGATAAATTTTTTCCAACAGAACGACTGTTCGACGTCGACGCTGTCGGAGAAGTTACTGGAGTCTTCATTTTCACTACTATCACTTGACGCACTTGAATACCAAGACATAATGAAGTTACGCTCCGATGCCGTTCGCTTTTATACTCGAGTAATGAGTACCTCTTTATTGTAATGAGTACCTCTTTATTATTGCGCTCGGTAAAATTCTAAGAACAGGCCGGCGGCCTGTTTGCCTACTGCGAGCACGACCACACCGGGGAAGCGGGGAGCGGCAAATGGCGGGGGGCAATCGATCGCGCGAAGCGCATGATCATGATCATGATTATGCCCATGATATGCAATAGTTAATGAAACATTAAATATGGCCAAAGAAATCGCAGAGAAATGTCAGCAGCCAGGAATTATTGTGACATATGATTTACCGAAATTTAGCCATCGGAAAATATATAGACTGCAGTGGATTAGTGGAAATATTAGTGCAAGCAGAAATATTAGCCGGTGGCTCCATGAATAGCTTTTTAGACAGCAAGCATTTTAATCGTTGCAAGCGTTTACATCCGCTAACCGCTGCTTCATTACAAATATTACATTTTGCTGTTCAAAATTATCCACAACTAACGTAACTCCTGAGGCGATGACTGAACTGCTGCAAACGCAAATTCAGAACGCATCAAATCAGGGTGCGTATGACGTCAACGAGACAATCGAGTTGCCAGATTTATTGAGTCGTATTTTAAACGGTTATAAAGAATTCTGCAATCAGACTTTGATGGGAGAGCATGGGAAAACTGCTCAATTTGAATGTGAATTTATAAATTTGTACCATCGGTTCTCCAGAAGTATCCGCACGAGTAACTTTGAACTGTATATGGACGCAATTTTCAACATGTCTGATATATTTTTTGCGTTAAACCAGCCCAATTATGCCCCATGGTCCTTGTTATATTTGAGCAATTTAATCAATTTGTTTTCTAATAATTCATCTTTGGTAGCTGAATTTCGTCGAGGCGCCTTTGGAATTAAACGAACTTCAGCAAATTTTGCTCGATCACCGGCTGACTTGACGCTAGAGCAGACCATCAATGCTGATGCTAGCAATCACTTGACTGATAATCTTGCCGCAGACTCAATATCTGCACGTCAAAGATGGGCGCTCAGTCACAGCATGAGGACAAAGATATTAACATATGTCAAACAAAATATTGAACTAACGAAGAATGATGATACTTCGCACTCATTGCAAAAAAGTAAAATAAACAAAGACAAAAAAAATTTGAACAGTATCATTGAAGCCATTAAATGTACGATGAATCCATTTAATGACACTATTGACAAAGATACATTATTCAATATTTCAACGGGTAAAGCTGCATCTGAAGAAGTTGCTGATTTTCTGCTTAACGTAAAGACACACGGCTATCAGCAAAAATTGAATTTTATCTCGGAATGCTCTTCAACTCCTAAAAGATTTGATAAGCCTATAAAACGAAACAAAATCTGCAATTTCGCTTCTCAATGCATGACTAAAGTCTTCAGTACCAAGGACAAGAACAAGAAAGTATTATTGAAAATGGAACGAGACGTATTTGGGCGACTTTTGGCAATTAGTCTAAACAAAAAAAATTATCTCGAATATTGCCTGACGTGTCCACTAGCACCATTGCCATCTGCTCTTTTTTCATGCAGTGGGGAGATGTTGAAAACTCCAAAATCAACGTTAGCAAAGATTTTAAAATCCAAAACTGAAATGGTTAAGCCAACACATATCGACGTTGAAATAATAGATGGTTTTTACTACTTGCACCTAATCGGATCTTCTATACCTCAAAATTTTGATAAAATTGCCGAATCAATACTGATAAAAATATGTTCAACTAACGCAACAGAAATACATTTAATTTTTGATCGCTACCTGTCACCATCAATCAGAGATTCCGAACGTGAAAGCCGAAAAGAATTCGATATTCCGTACAATATTACGGGACCTCAACAAACTAGACCAAAAAATTTTTTGCAAAGCCTAAAAAACTATCGTTTTAAAGAGGCTTTGTTGTTGTTTCTGGCAGATTATTGGGAGAACGACCATTTGGTAACAATAATCCAAAACAAAAAAGTTTTTTTAACCGTCGACCATCAGTGCTAAATTAAATTTATAAAAACAGTTGTTGTCTTTGTTCAAACACAACTCAACACGACACTTTTCGCAAAATATATAAGTTTTCCCTTTACATTGTGGATATTTACAGCGTTGTCTTTTCTCATTCCATATAGGCAGATGATCAAATTTATCCAGTCTGACATCTCGAGGGGGAAGGATTGCTGCATTTCTTTTTTTCTTCTTCTCAATCGTGTCGTCAGTGGCAGAAGACGGTCTTCCTCTTTTTTTTTGTAATGATGGCCCACACATACATAGACTTTTAGCGATTCCCAGTTTGAAATCTTTTAATTTAATCGCACTTGGCTCATTCTTCTGTTCTAACACCCTCTTGTGTAGAAGCCAGCTATTTATTGTGGCAATGTCTAGAAAATGGTAAAACAAACGCAGATACCATTTTCTAGTACGCATTCTTATTTTGTATTTCCCAAGAAAGGAGTCCAGCAAATCCACTCCCCCCATATGCTGATTGTAGATTTTTACTATTTTAGGACAATCCACTTCAATGTATTTTTTTTGTTTCTTGCAATACCGGGTAACCTTTTCAATGGGTTGTTGCCCTACAAAAGATGAAGACAAAACTACAGGCTTATTATCATACCACATGACTGTGCCAACTTCCGTGCCATCTACATCAGCTACCCATTCTTCTGAATGGCCTCGTTTTGTTTTAGTACTCTTCAAGTCTTTCAGGGATGGGATTTTCAAATCTTTGCCCAGTCGACCTTTGTTTACCGTTCCAAGTGACTGGATACCTTGCTTCGAAAGGAAAGAAATAAGTTCAGCTGAAGTGTAGTAATTATCGAAAAATAATTTATATTGTTGGTATCTCGGAATAGTTCGTGCTAGGCGAACTACTATATTACTACTTGCACCTAAGTCAGGCTCATTAACATATCTCAAGTCAGAATTATTTTCCATTCCAGAGAATATCTCGAAGTCATATGCCATGCCTCTATCGTCACATAGTACGAGAAGCTTATATCCCCATTTGTGCGGTTTATTGGGAAGATATTGACGTAGGAAATTTGTAGCTTTTGTTGCGCACATCTGTTCATCCACTGATAACGTCTCCCTCTTAGGTATATTCTGGCATTTCTTTTTTAGAGTTTCTAGTAATGGCCTTATTTTATGAAGGCGATCATGTCCTGGGTGACCTGATGGTACTTGTAAGGAGTTGTCGTTGAAGTGCAAGAACTGTCTTATCTTTTCAAAATGATTCACGGTCACAGTCTCTCTTACTAAAGGTATACCTAACTCAGATTCCCAGTACATTCGTATATTAGGCAATGGAGCAATGCTCATGAGCAAACATATACCTAAAAACTTTTTTAATTCGTATGTGGTAATACAAAAGGGTTTGGATGGGTCTTTTTGTATGCTGAATTTATGCATTTCTTCAACTATGTGGTTTAGTAGGTCATCATCAAAAAAATATAAAAAATATTGCAATGGAGTATCGAAAGTTGTGATTGGCGATTCTAAAACTGTATGTCCAGAAAATTGGGGATATTCAGCCTGTAAAGATTTCTTTTTCCATATTAAATTTCTTTTCTTTCTTTGAACAGTAGTATTATTATCCGAAATCCGATTTCTGGTAACTGGCATAGTGAAAGAACTTCTACTTTGGCGTGATGACGTACTTGGCTCTGAAATGTTGGGTCGAGGATTTGTTTCGGCGGAGGAGTTGTTTTCGGCGACGGTAGTACTACAGTTAGTAGAAGATAATGGTGCATACCTGGTAGGCTCAATATCATTTTCAGAGTCACTATCTGCACTCATTTGGTTCAAGTTTTCCCTGATTCTCGCCATGTCATCATCACTTGCCGCACTTGAAAAGTCTAGATCGTCTTCACTCCCTGAGGGTATATTTAAATACTGCTCAATCAACTCGTTAGATAATTCCTTCTTCGCCATAATCTGTAATGAAATCAAACCAAAACAAAATATTAGAAGTGAACTAATGCATGGTGTACTATATCTGGAACATTTAAAGAAGTTGGTATTTTAGTATATAAAATAGTAATATTTCAAAAAAATTACTTACCTTCGTTTATTATACACTATTTCCAATGTAAATATATTTTTATCCGCTTCAAAATCTTTCAAAAACTATTTTATTTAGATTTTTCAATTTACGTAAAACACGAACTCGCATCGACCATTCAAATTCTGTAAGAATCACAACATCATTTGATAGCTAACGCCATCTAGTGACATTTGCAATTACTAAATCGTTGCTAAGTGTTTAAAGATTATTCCGTCGGTCGCTAAATGTCGCTACGTATTGTGCTCGCTGCGTGTATGTGTATATCGATGAGGCGTCGTAATTGAAAGAGCGAATAGTACGAACTGATTTATTATATATATATATCCGTATACATTGGTTGCGAGCAACTGACTGACTCAAATATTACACGCGACGTACATATATTAATTGTG
>DWJG01000041.1:0-12797 GCA_018248795.1 Ectomis octomaculata | reverse complement strand
ACTCTGCACAAACAGGCTTCAATTGAATAAATAACTTTTAGACTATTGTATTCATATATTGTAAAATGGATAAATATTCAGAATAGTCTTAAAAAGTCTGAGCGTGTTTCAAAATAAGTTTAAAAAGGTTCTTGTGTTTGCCAACCTGGAAACACCTTTTTAAATTGACATTCTATTAGCCATAAATCTTTGTCTACTGAAATCTACAAATTTGAACTTAAAAATATCAGGTATTATTACCGGATAACATACCATAACATAACACCGGGACATCTTATTAGTTTGATAGGCAAAATCTATACGCAGTTATTAAGAAATCTTAAATTCACTTAAGGCGAATTTATTTCATATATTTGCAGCCAACAACAGAATTTTTAGTGAGGTAGGATTCATTTATTTCAAATCAAATAATTTAGTTAAGTCAAGTATAGGCAGGACGTCAAAATATTTTTATTAAAAATAAGTAGATTGATTGCAAATATTTTTGAAAGTCCAGAGGTGAAATGTTACGTTTATTCCTACTAATAACATCTCTCAAATAGAAACGTTTTGATATATGGAACAACACCGACAAAGTTATGAAATTCTATCATCATTACCGATCTAGCTACGCCTTATCATATAGCATCCATGGTATCACGAGACACGTTACAAGTGATTGTTAAACTCATGGAGATTAGTTTGTCCTTGTTTGTTTTCTTTAATCGATACGTAATAGGGACGTGACTATTGATTAGTCACTACGAGCACGAACAGTAATTGCGATCATAAACAAATAATATGGAGCTTAGAAATGATGCAATGTTCAAGAACGACAATAGCAATTTTTACAGCTATAGGCTTAGCACAGTATTGTATAAGTGTATCATTGGAATCAGTCTATATGCATTATTTCAACGTCAAAATTTTCAAAAAGTAGGAGGTCCTTCACTTCTATCCGCATGTTTAAGATGGCCACCTCAATACTAAGATTTTCATTCGATTTGGAAAATTCTGATTTCGTTTGAAAGGATCTAATCTCAAGGGAAAATCTCACAGGCCAGGCCAAGTTGAGACTCCGGAGGCAGTGCTCCATTTGTCTTAGTTCAGAGCTGAAGGTGAAGTTAAAAAACTTCGATAGCGTGATTCAGGAATCACGTGACATGTGACATAGCTACAATACTATTCTTGATTGGTTTAATTTTTATCAAAGTGCAGTTTTGGTGAAAAATCCATGAGGAATTAACCATATTACTTACTATCTTCAACACTAAGTTAAGTATTTCCAAATTGAAATTAAAATTTGGCTAGGTGGAATTGATGCGGAAGTATTTTACTAATGGCGCTAAGATACTTCCAATAAGTAAATTCAGTGACAATAACTTCAGATCTGGTGATAAGACAGAGTGGGACTCGCCGGTACTTTAATAAATAATCGTGTTTGGGCTCAATAATGAGAGTCTGATGTGTAAAAATTAGTCCAATTAGTACTAATTGATAGACTTCATACATCACATTCGGAAATCCTTTAACTCTTTATTAAATTACAACAGTACTACCATAAAACAAGAAATACATATATTAGCGACTTGTTGTTTAAAACTTTTCTTACTTGCAAGCCAATTTGTCTTAATCCTATCTTTATTTTCTATTTATTAACAATCCCATGACTGCATGAAGTATTCTGATATTATTTTCACGTTAAATGAAACATGAGATAAGAGTTATTTTTATTATCATAATACACATCGAGTCACTTAATACTAAAGAGGTACATAATTTTAGATTATTTGATGTGACATAACTATGTTAAATGATCTATTTGAGTCAATTTTAGTTTAAATTACTTTGCCTGTATAATTTAAACTGAGGAATTGGCTGATTGAAACACGTAATTACATCTTTTTATCGCTTTTTGTGGTTCTCGGTTGACCTGATTGCTTATTTATCGTTGTACAAATTGCATAATAAGTAGGTATCTAAAATTTCTTCATCTCTAGAACCTTATACTAGGTTTTTACGTACAGTACGTACGTCATGGACGTAATTTATTACTATTCATATATTTACTAGTAATATACCGAAAATAACTATTTCGAATATAAATACCAATAGTGCCTTCTAAATGGCGAATAAACTAATAAGTAAACATAATCAATACGTAGCAATAAAAGTATATTTAACTACCAAAGTCGTCATTTTCAAACATATCGGTTTTTTTACGTCGTCTATGCGAAACCGAAAACAGAAAATCTTAATAAATTTCAATCATTAATAGCTTGTTTAATAGGCAATGATGGTAACGGGTTAATGTTTGAATTGGGCGCTACAAATAAAATAAATTATTTTATTTCTTTACATGCATGATGTATCTCTACATACCTATAAAATAATAGCTTTGCTAAATTTGAAATTGCTTCGTTCGCGCAATCTTCTTAAAAAGTAATGGGAAGTTTTCTCTTCACGTGGTAATATATAGATTATTGTAATCACAGGTGTTTTTGGGATCATAACGAATCAAAATTTATTTGAATTGTTAACTAATTTTGAATATTAGCGATTCGACAGTTCAATTATTCTTTCATTACGTAGATATATAATATACGTAGTTATGTTATTGTGAAAATAATTGTATATGATTGGGTTACTACTATAACGGAACCGATGGCCCGTGTCGACCACCCCCCGTCGAACCGACGGTTGACGAGCACCACCCCCCGCTGATACCTGGCCCCGCGCATGTTCGTTCGCAACTCGAGCCTCTGCCCAAGCCCGCCGACCTCACATCGTCTCGTCCGGATATACCGCGTACCGGGGACCCACCGGTATCATGCTGGGGGAGACCCACCTCGCAAGGCCATTAGTCACGCCACGCTTGCAGATTGAGCGGGTTCTGCAAGCGCGGACGCATCCAGGCTGCACCACGCGGAGGTTGCCTAGCATAGTACCCCAAGCTGACCTTGCTATGAATGACCTGTGACCTGTTTTATCATTAGAACAACAGGGACTTCTGAAAATGTACTTCAAGTTGTATATTTTTATCAGGATATTTTCCCTAATAAATCCAACAGAAGATACATAAGAACAGGTTTATAAATAAATAGACGCGAAAAACAGCCATATAATAAAATATAGTATTATAGTAACGTTGGTCCCGTGCGCGCCGCAGTATATTCCCAAGGGGGGTCATTACTTTTTTAACAACTCATGCGACCGCATGACCAATTCTGTCGAGGCTTATCGCTATATTTTATTTAAAAGGATTAATATCGGCATTAATTTGAGCTGTACATATAATCGTAATGGTATTCAATGTAATTGGTTTACCATCGGGTGAAATGCCATGAATATCAGTCCTTATACCTGTTATATTGTCTTATAATTTTCATAACAGTAATTAAAAAAGAAAAAAAATGCTTAAAAATTAAAAACAACTTAAGCTAAGAATATTTAAAAAGCATATTTATTATAAATCACAATCCACAATTAACAATCGAAGTTTCTATTTTTATTTTTATTTCTGGAGAGAAGTTTGCCAATTTTATTATAGTATTTTATTTTTGGAAGCACAATGTGTCTGCAAGAAGAAAAACGCTAAATTAATTACGAACTGCGGTGCGAAGCGGTACAGGAGAGAGATACTGATGAGATGCGGATGAATTCATTTACATCAACATGGATACTGCAGGTTCTTTTCAGAAAGTAAAGGTGTGTATTAAGGATCATAAATTATGATCTCCATTTCAATGGAGAGAAACTGGGTCGCACGTTAGGTTAGCAACATGTCGCTTTTGAATTATTTTAGTTCGTGACGTATTTAGGTTATGCAATATTTATTAAAATACTAACTGTTCCCACCACTTCACGTGAATGACGAAATATCATCTCTCGAGTGAATCTTGATAATCTATCAATTGGGACATATAAAATAATAGGACATATAACATAGATGTTAAACTATATGAAAGTCATATGAAATTATAGCATTACTTTATATATATTTTTTATAATAACACCAAAATTAGTGTATACAAAAATAATAACACGTTAATTTACTTGTAGAGGACTTGTAAAGCTCAGAGGGTGCCTGGGTTCGATTCCCAGCCAGGCAGAAAATTTAAATGATGAGTTTGAATTTCTATTTCGGGGTCTCGTTGTTTGTGTTTATGTCTTTGTATATGTCTTTGGCACCCACGGCGCATGGGTTCCTTGTGTGGAGAATGAGTTTGGCAGATATTATTTATTTAATATTTGAAGCCAACTCCAACAAATATATTGTTAAGCTTATCAATTCTTCTTCATCGTCGTTTCCTCATTACTGACGGTCGTGACCATTCTATTGGTTAAGATCTTCTACGCTGAACCCTGAAAACTGGTGTTACATATGTTTTTGATTTTTTCTGTCGTTAGGTGACATTCCTCGAGAACGTTTTCCGGCTACCTGCCCAACGATTATAAGCCTTTCTATGTTATCCGGAGCTTGTCTAGCTATGTGGTCGAAATACCTCAAGACACTATGCACACAAATCTTGGAGGGTCTGTTTTCTATCGATATTCAGTTCAGATAAAATTGATGCATTGGTGCGGCGTGCTGTCCACGGAATCTTTAATATTTTTCGCCTTCACCACATTTCAAATGCATCAATTCTAGTACGTATTTGAGTTTTTAGCGTCCATATTTCTGAAGTATATAGAAATATAGAAAAGATAAAGGTCTTTACAAGTTTTACGTTTCTCACTTGACCATCTGAGATCATCTAATTACCTTTTTCTCGCAATCTCCATCGTTTTTTTATAAGAGATCCGAGATATACAAACGGGTCACAAGCACACAACGAATATAAGGACCCGTACATAATTGCTTACCTAACCTCACATAACCTGCTGTAAAGTCGTAACAATAAGAAACACACCACAAGTTACCTTCGTGCTGAGGGCTGAATTTGTCGCCAGATAAAGAATACAAATTTTGAAACCGGTACCTATGTGAAATTCTTCTGTCTATTCACATACTATTTTTAAAGCACATATGACGTGTCTATTCAATAATGTTCTATGCGTATTGAAGTTGTAGTTCACTTAATGCAATTAAAAAAAACTATACATTTAAATTCCCTCTCGCGTTGATATGTACACACATTTACAAACAGTTTTGTTGTTGTCCATTTGTTATAATTTTTATGACTTAACCAGCTGTATCCCACGACTTCGTCCGCAAATAAATACTATAAAAATCCGATCCGTAGGGTCCAGTCCGTAGGGAGCCGACCGCTCCTCGCAGAGCAACTATCTATAGTTAGTATTAAAGGTGTAAAACAACGGAAAAAAACATAACCATATGTGTTCGTTCCTTTAACAATTAGTAATTGTTACTAAGTTTCGTATTGTTACATTACTCGTTACATTTATTATTTAGTTATTCATAACAAAGCCTAGAACAACGCCTTGAATCAGATTCTCGTATTGAGTACGCATGCGGCATTGTATTGCTCCTATTTGTAGAAAATATACTTACTATAATATACCTTGCTGCGTAAGGTGCATTTTAAATTTTTAAATAATTTTTAAATATGTTATAAATATAATAACCTAGATACTTATACACTATTTTTGTAATAAAGTGTTCCGCGTGTGCCGCGTTCGGGCATTGTAATGCTCTATCTCCTAAATTACTTCATAGACCCATTATAGAACTTGGTATACGTTATTTGTATACTAATACTTATTTGTGGAAAAATGTAAAGAAGTAACCAACATATAAATTTAATTATCTTTCTTTCTTAGTTATAGATGATCTTCACGTCTACCTGAGGTACAATTTACAGCCCAAGTTCCGTACATTTATGAAATGATTAATGTTTTGAGAAATCTCATAAACAGGAATTGTTTTGAAAAGGAGAAGCGAGCGCTTATGGAATGCCAGTATCCAATGAATTTGTAATAAGGTAAGAAGAAGCTGCGGAGTGTGTAATACAAACACTATCCGTTCCAATCCACAGCAAGAGAGCAGCTCTCATAACCCCACAACCGTGCCCACCTAACTATTAGAATCGCAAAAAAAATGCGAAACTGTTTACCGTAGAGATTATGCCGATAGGCGGACCCCTATCCAGGAGTAGTAAAATCCTCTTCATTGTTCCTGCAATCTACGTAAAATTGTTCGACGTTTAA
Source organism: Ectomis octomaculata (assembly GCA_018248795.1). Lineage (NCBI taxonomy): Eukaryota > Metazoa > Arthropoda > Insecta > Lepidoptera > Hesperiidae > Ectomis > Ectomis octomaculata. The sequence goes on along the minus strand of DWJG01000041.1, from coordinate 6,647 downwards.
TAGTATTTAACCTTGATACTGCTGTTCGTGGATAAGAATAAATCTAGCAACCAGGTTCCACCCTACGACGTAAAAATACTTGGTGTCAAGAATCAAAGATTTATGTAACTTTTGTATGCAATGTGTTACAAAAGTTACATAAATTTTTGATTCTTTTGAACAGGTAGATTGAACGTAAATATGGTATTGACTGTATTTAGTAGTATCATAAAACGTACTGCAAAACTTGCTATCTCACGCTGATTGTTGTTGAAAAGTTAGCTTTCAGTGCTTTACCGACTCACAGTGACGCACCAAAAAGTTTCGAGTAAACTGGGGTCCGAAATAATTGTTAAAGGCAACTTGGGAAGCAAAAATATTTTATTGACAAACACGGCTTAAGGTTATTATAAGTCTAAATAAAAATACTTTCATTTAATCTAAAGAGTATGTGATAAATGAGTACCTAATCATTCATTCAATGAAATTTCGTCCGTCTATTTTAGTAAACTCTATATCATTTTAAGCTCTTTCATTTCCGTGTTATAAAATTGTTATTACTGGTTATTTTTATTTTCTTGAATGCTAATAAAACATAGATATATATAGATTATTAAATCTGTGAATTAACTGGATCCAATTTTATTTTCGACTAGGTTTCCGCCAGCAGCTTCGCCCACATGGAAATTAGTTTTATTATTACACTTCTCGGCCAATTAGTCTTAGTATTAAATAACTTTCAGCCTTCTGAATCTTTAAGAAAAATAAACGATCTGAACTATATTTAACTAAGTAAATGGTTGACATAAAATTTCTTTATTTGTTAACCGATATAAATGAAAAAAAAAACTAAATGTTAATTCACTTAACCCCTAAGGGGGTTACAACCATCACTATATATTCTTAAAATTGCATCTAAATAGGTTTAGCCGTTTCTAAGATTTGCATGTAAAAACACACAAATATACAGGCAAACAGACAAGATAAAAACCATTGTTTTGACTTCTCTTGCTGAATTAACTAAATTTTCCAATATATATTTACTATGTACAGACAGCGATTACTTACAGTTTTATTATATATAGATTATAACCAATCAAGTAGTCATTTATTTAGTTACACATGTATGGTTTGATTTCAGTTAATTTTAGGGATTTGGTGCACTGGATCCTTTCAAAACTGTATCGATAACTGCTCCGGTTATAGTTATATTCTAGGTTAAAGAGTTTTAAGCAGAACAAAGTCGCCGTCGGTTAAGAATTAGTGTAATAGGTTTTACTGTTATATTAAAACGGCTAAAACGAATAACGTATTAAAATTAGTCTAATCTAGATATTTTACTGTATTAAAACACAAATACTGATTTGTGTATACTAATATAAAACAGTGAATATAATATGAGGAGACGAGAACAGCCTAGTAGTTATATTTCTTACTGGACCGAGTTCGGGGGTTAGTCTCTATCGGAATTATGTTATTTTAGATGCTATTAAAAAGCTCTCGAATATAACGAATACGAATATTAAGTAATTTAAACGTGTTATTTTAGATCAAGGTCGATAGAGATATTACTGGATAATTCAATAAATTCCTCAACTAAAACACAGCTCACATGCTCTAGCATTGGAGTATTAAAACACTTCAATTAAAATTGACCTGATTTTTTCGGGTTTATACAGCAAGTTACTCTGATATCAGTGCATACCACTCTTGTGATCAATATATAAAATATAGTCTACATAGGTACACAAAGTATTTATGGAAAAAAAGATTGTTTTTATGAAATAGTGAAGTTTACAGTATATAGGAGTTTTACACTAGAAGGAAAGGACTACTAAAATGCCTAACTGATAAACATTGTTTCAAGAACAAAGAACAATGAGCGACAAGAGCTACTAAAGTGGACGAAATCAGAGACATGATGCCATAAAAGAAATATTTACAAAAAAATATATTTTAAAAACAAATGTTCGATTCTGGGGCACAAACGTTTTCGTCGCTAGCCTTTGTGACGTATTCTTGATTTCTATAGTTGTGTCATTCGACTTGACTCTAAATTTGAAATGAAGAAAAACCGTGAAAAGATATGAGCTACAAATTCAGACCCATGTCTGCTAAGCCACATGTCTGGCAGATTTATACGTATCTAAAAGAAAATGTCTTCGGCTGCGAACGCTTTTATTGAAATTGGCTGCATTACCATAATAATATTAGAGGGATTGGCAGCCATCGACGAAGTGTAAAATCTTAGGATGCTACCCGCTGTTATCTCCTCGAAATACCGTAATCTGCATACATTTCTCGTCGTAGCATTGTGGCGAATTCGATTACCCAATCTTTTATATTTCGAGCTTTGTTATGTACTATTTGGGTATTGAATTTACTGTTAAAGAAAGGAATCGCTATATATTTCGCGTTTTATATCGACGTTGGGACTAGTCGGGTGTGCCTTAGTGTTTTATTAGACAGAGGCACATAAATTAGGCGGGAAGCTGAGAGAGTCGTTTGCATCTTACATATGTCCTCGTCTCCTAAAAGCTAAAATGCTGTGTCGAAAATAAATGACTTGACCTAGTTGTTTCCGAATAGCTACAGTTGTCTTAGCGCAATTTTTGCAATTTATATGTTTGCTTTAATTTCTTCAAATTTTAACTTCTACACTACACTAATTTTAATATTCTTTAAACGTGTTTCAAAAAAATTAAAGAAACCATTTAATCGTAAGAGAGACCATACTTTTTTATAGACAGAGTTTTTCTTTTTTTTATTTATTTCTTTTGTAATGTTAATGGTTGTGATGTTCTACGTCACGTTCTACGTCACATTACAATGAAAGTACTCATTAATTGCTACGCGGATAACCGTACGGGTAAGGGAGGAGAGATATACTTTACAAAGGCAGTAAATATAGTTCGACTTGAGTGTGAAGTCGAAAACTCATTGAAACGAGAATTGGAACGAGATCAACTCAACCTTGTTGTCCCGTATGATGTGCAATATGGAAATCATGGTGAAGAAATATAGGGTCTTTAATGGCGAGTCGTCTTAGATAAACTATCATCAGTTTTTTAACATCGCACTACTGTGAAAGGATGAAGTCACGCGCGCGGTAAGGTGCGTTCTATGATTGAGGAAATTCTGGATGAAGGGATTGATAAGGTCAGTATTTGAGTATGCTAGTACCATTGTTCTCCAAAAAAACTATGGTTCCCTCAAAATGTGCGTGGTCTATCGAGTGCTAATATTTCATCACAACTTTTACTGTGTAAGATATTCGATGTCCATAATTGAGGATGAGATAGCTCGCCTAACTGGATTTATTGAATCATGCTTTATCACACTCGATTTAGATCAGGTCAAATTTTGGAGCGAAGCAAACATCTTACTTTTCTTATGATGCCCGACACGGAATTGAACTAATACTGACCGGGTTCCTTTTTTCAGTGTTTGGCCTCCCTATAGCACAGGCTAATTTCAAGGAAAGATGAGTCCGATCTTACGGCCAGTATGTTTTCATAACGCCACAGTCTTCATAGATGACATTCTAATTTTCGGTAAAAATGAAATTGAATGTTTATGTCGACTCGAGGTTCTGTTAAAAATAGTATCCATGTGCTGGTACCGAAGGGTAAGTTGGCAACTCTGTAGTATGAATCACGACAATAAAGGATACTTTGAGATGGAGAAGACCCTTGAAAAAAAATGATTGTTTTGCTAACAACATACGGTAGTTCTTGCATCGAATACGCGTTTGCTCAAAATAATAATACATCTTCAAAAGAGGGACTGCTCTAACATATCGTAAAGTAGACGTCCCTCCACACCCTACACGTTGATGGCCTAGGACCCGTCATAAAATCAAAGAGGGGATTTACTCATTTACTTGTTGTGGTTGATTCGTTTACGAAATTTTGTTGCTTCAAACTTGTTCGTAATACTAACATTCTAAATATTATAAGAACATTAAATGTCATTTTTTGTACATTCAGAACTCCCGATCGTCTTATCAGTAAACGAAGTAAGTGTTTCATATCGCACTATTTTATTATATAATATTATATTATAAAAGTTTTATTATATTACATTCTTCGTAATAGTTTATTTTCATACAACATTGTTTATTGCATGATGTGTTGACAGTATCTTTACCATAGTGATAATATAAAAGGAACCTATAAATAAAGTATCGCCAGCTTTTTAATATTCGTACTTATGAATACTTATGAGTACTTATGAATGAGATAAATCCGTTTTTATTAAAAGCCAAAATCACATTGGCATAAAAACCCCAAACGTATTGTGCACGTATATCATATCGGTGTGGTTCACGTCACACGTCCTCCAACCCGCCATTACTCACAACCAACGAAAGAGACCCCGGAAAAAAGAATAAACACAACTTACAAAGGAACAAATGGCAACACTTTACGTGTCTCACAACTTAAACTTCCTTGGAGAAATGGAATTCCAGATAATGTTTCTATTCGTCTCCGCTAAACGTTATTATCCCCGCTTTCGAAAAATCGCTCTGTACTTTACTTTTTGCGGACGTGGGATGCACCGTATTAATGTAATATGCTCTATTATAAAATTATATATGAAACTATTTGAGTTAAGTCTAACAATAGTAGATTAGTTTTAAAAGAAACGCCGAAATACACAGTGACGTCAATGCATATACTTATAAAATATATATTATGTGACAGAATTATTGAATGTGTTCAAATATTAAATATGTATCGCACTGCGTCGCATGTATGAGTCACAATTCTTTATTATCGCACTATTGGACACGGGTCTCCTTTAAGAATAGGACGATTTCGACAATAGCACACCGCGACGACCAAATTGCAAATTGGTGTACTTCACAAACTTTAGAATACCAAAATCGAAACTATACAAAACAAAGCTGTTGTGCTATGTATATGTATATATTTATATAAATAAAAATGAATCATCGAAATGTTTGTACGCCCATAACTTCCTAACGACTGCACCAAATTGGATAAATATTTCGTTTTGGCTTTTTACAGCATTAGTGAATATCTAGAATCTTAAGTAATAAAAATTTGCATAATTTACTTTATTTTTCCAAAGTACAACTAATTATTAAATATTTAAACTATGAGTGTTGTATGTGATGGAGTTTCTTTCGTCGTTTCTTTTCCATAATGAATTAAATATACATATGTAATGAATTAATTAACCAAATATTGCAATACTGACAAGGTCTTAATTATTTTAAAGTTATAAATTTCTAACACAATTGTGTAATTAAATGATTAATTACAATATATTCTTGATGTCAATATTTTAAATGAGAAAATGGGTTTGAATATTTTGTTTTGTGTGATGTATAGTAGGTATGGATTATTAAAAAGAGAGGCTACTTGTTTTGGAAAAAATATGTCTTATTTTCGTTTATACAAAATGTAATCTGTGCGGCCAGGAAATAATACCAGAAAGGAGAATATGCTAATTTATACGCAATACTAAAAACCATTCACTTATAATAGTCATGAAGTTCATTAACAGAATTACTTAATATAAAAACTCGGTCAAACAACAATACGAGAAGGGAACCAGAGCGGACGTGGGATTACTTTTATGTGAAACAAACCAACTTTGCAGTTCAAATGGAAGCTTTTTAAGGAAAAACGGGATAATGGCAGATAAAGGGCCGCAAAGCTAAGTTTGTAGCGGAGTTGTCCGGCTGGCGACAAAGGAACAATGCCCGACCCGGATATTTGAGGGAAGTAAGCAAGCTGGGTTTTTTGGTACCACTATGTATTTTAAGACCAAGTATACCCAAACTTTTTTGTTTTGTTTATTGTCAATATAACATTATAATATGTAAGAAAATGCTTTAAAAATGTATAATCATAAAAATCCGACACAACCGACACAAGCAATAAGGCAGCGAGAAACATCTAGTTACAAAACCTGTGTATATTTTTAAAATGTGCTATTTAAGTCCTTTCATATGACGTATACGTCACATAAATCTTGATTTATATAACAAATGTTTGCGCACAATCATACTAAATTTTAAATGATATTCGGAGATAGGTAGTATACTGATAATAAACAATTTTGACTTCGCCGCAGAAGTACAAAAATAAGTATTTTTATTATTGTTAAGTAGCATGAAGAAACAGGTATAACTCGTCACTTAAAATGCAAGGCGAATTCGATATCTGTCTAAGCCGAGGATGTTTTTACGCTTCAATGACGAAACAAATACGCAATGTTCTATAAATACCTGCCGACGTTCATATAAATGCCAATAACTTGTCAGTTCATTAGACCCGGATACATTTACTAAAGAGTCTCGCAACGAGCGAATATGCTTCAAGATATCAAAGGATAATTTTAAAATTTCAATTTTAATGTTTAATATTTAAATGTTATAATTAAATTTTATATAAAATTAATTTTAATTTTTACTTGTTAAATTCGCGTTACGCGGTATGTTCGGATGTAGCGCGTTTTAGTGCCGTTTTGCCTGCTTCCCTGACGAGGTGAGGTTGGCGGGCCTGGGCAGAGGCTCAGGTTACGCCGACCGTGCGTGGGGCCAGGGATCGGCGGGGTGTGGTGCTCGTCGACCGTCGGTTCGCCGGACGCGCACGGCAATCGGCGGGCGCGGAGCCATCTTGCCTGCTTCCCTG
>DWJG01000040.1:0-12821 GCA_018248795.1 Ectomis octomaculata | reverse complement strand
GAAACCTCAAAAATTACAGTATTTCTCTTCTCTATATTGAATGTTATTATACATATAAAGCTTCCTCTTCAATCACTCTATCTATTTAAAAAAACCGCATTAAAATCCGTTGCGTACTTTTAAAGATTTAAGCAAACAAAGGGACATAGGGACAGAGAAAGCGACTTTGTTTTATACTATGTAGTGATATGTATTAATATTACAAAGAGAAACTCCAATTTTATTTATTAGTATAGATAAAGATAATAAACCACAAAGAATGAAATTAACGTCTGCTATATTTCCGCTGAAGCTCAGTGCACACCAGTCCTAATTCCTCCGTGTCGGGTAGATTGATGCTTATCCACAGTTATTATGGATTTTATGTCACATAAAATGTGCTACTCGCCTTCAATAGCGTTGCCAAGTAAAATTACACGTCAACACATTTGTTACCTTACAAAGGTTATCTGTTCATGGGACACTTTTATGCGCGAGTCCATTGTAACGAAAGCCATAAAAAAGAAAATATCACAGCCTAATAAAAGAGTGCCAGTTATTCTCATATCGAGAGTATCCTGTCTCGCGCTGCAGAAATTTGAATAAACAATATTTTAAATATCAACTTAAACCCTGTTAACGACCCGCATGGAGTAGCGGTCTATATACCGGACGACATGAGCTGGACGCCACCCGGGTTCGGTTCCCGGTCTGACCAAAATTTAAATTATGTGTGAATTTCTGATTCTGGGTCTGGGTGTTTGTGTTTGTTATCTTTGTGTGCGTTCTTGGTATCAACGATATAGGGAATACAATGAGTGTAGTGAGAGTCACTGTTATGCGCAAATCCTTTTGAGCATAACGGGGATACTTATCCCTTTTTATAGGGTACGTACATTAGTTTTCTTGATACGGAATGCAAAAAAAAACTAAAATAACATGTTTTCATGATACCATCACATATCTGCTGTAAATTAAATAATATATTACAATAAATTACCAATCAACAATAGCACTGCAAACTGCGACGCAGAAGTGTAAAATCATTGTAGCAAGATTTTAGAAGGAATATCGTTATGTGCAACTATTTTGAAGTTCTAGTCGTAACTTAATGGAATTTTAATTATTGCGGTCTAACATTAAGAGTTTGAAGTGGAAGTCAGGCAGGCATAGAATATTTCAAAGTTATATAGTTATGTAACGGGTAGGCCGTTACAAAATAATCACCACTTGTTTTAAAGTGGAGGGGAACGTTGAAGAACCTACACGCCTGAGATGTTCCCATTTTGAGTGGCCTATGCGTCATTAGGACATCAATAGGTCTGGGTGGGAAGTGTTTCTTATTCCAAATATACTCTCTAATATCTACAAGATACATAAATCATCTGAAAGGGACTTAATATATATTTTAAACACATATACGTAACAATTATATACATCATATCCATTCATCTTATAGATAGATTTTCACTTTCACGTCACACCTGAAAACACACCTAAAAATTGCTTCACATAAATCTGGCTTCTATTCCAACTCCTTTACCGTACATGCAGTTAGACTGTGGAACTTGCTGCCCACTAACATTAGAAAATCAAGGACTATATCTATTTTTAAGAAACGTGTTAAAGATCACTATTTAGCATTAAGTTAGAATTTATATTTATTTATTCTATTTATATTCATATTTATAGTACTTTATATATACAGTAGGTATATGTAATATTTGTAGTAAATGTAGTATTTAAACGTATACACTAAGTTTGCCTAATTTAACAATATCTCCTCACGCGGGTCCACTGGAAGATATTTCGAAAACGGAAGAAGTTGTGCCCACAGGGGCAATTTTCAAACACATTTTCTGTAATTTGTTTTTTCTTTATTTTCTATGTGTGTACATAAACTGAATAAATAAAATAAAGTGGTTTAATAGACTGTTAGATTGCGTATTTGACATTTTAATATTACCTTAAACCCGTGACAAGCTACTTAAATTGAAATCTCCTAGGATTATTGTGTCACAGTTGTACTTTTCTAGGATGCGGTTTGAGGTCAGGATACAATTTTCTAATATATATTTTTGAAATGAAGGCGGTATATTTATACCACAGACATACAAGTATTCAGATTTCTCTAGCTTGTTACCGACACTTATTCTAACCCACAAGTCCTCACAATTAGAATCATAACCAAATAATTGACTTGACTCGTAGCGCCTTGAGAATGCAATTAGAACTCAACCACCATCTTTTTTATTATGAAACCCGGTGTTTTCTCGGTCGCGTCTATATACGACATAACGGGAGTCGAACAATTAATTATGAAAAACACTACCATTTAGCCATGTTTCAGTAAAAAGTATAACATCAAATTATCAATCACACCAAATTATGTTATTGTAAGGTTTAATTGTTTTTTTCTTAAGGCTCTAACATTTTGATAGTAGAAACTAAGATTAGTAAGCATGCCTCTAAGTACAAAAATTATTTTAATACAAATATAGCGTGTTTATGACTAACGGTTCAGCAAATCTATGCTCTTGACATGTATGTAGTTGGATTGTTCGTCTTTACGCAAATAAATTCTCCCGTTGCGAACCCAAACCAATTTGTATCTTAATTATTTTGCTTTGATTCGAGCAGGGCTTTATTTTCAGAGGTGTGTTCTACCACATAAATAGCACACTTCTTATTACTTCCGATACCTAGATGACTAGTATTAAGTTTGTTGCCTTGATTGTTTATATTGTATTTACTGATAACGGCAATAAATTTATCGCGTACATGTGGGCTACAGAATGTAACTACAATAGAACGGAGGTGAGGACTGGCTTTGTCCATCTTTGCCGACTTTGAACAGTAGTGTTCGCTTATAGGGTAATTGATTATTTCACCCAGTTGTTGCATCGTGTTTATTAGGTTTTCTTGCTTGTTTTCTGGACCACATTGGATTTCAATATTGGACGAACGTGAGCGCTAATCTATCTGAGCAAGCCGCAAAGAGAGCGTTTGGTTTTTGACTTGGAGTGAATTGTAATCTGTACTGATATTCTAAATTTTTACAGCTTGTTTTAAGTGCGTCGTCTTTATTTTTCTTCTTGATCTGTGAGTTGTAACATTGATTGTTTAAAGGAGGAGATGGCATTTTGAACTGCTGTGAGTCGAAGGTTAACTTACAAAATAACTTAAAAAATATGTAGCTCGTATTTTGTCACGTATGTTATTTGCGGATAGCGCGTTTTCAGGTCATTGTTAGTTTGTCATTTGTCAAGCATCTTTATATTCCACTTGATATATATATATATATATATGTGTGTGTGTTTATATATATATATATATATGTATTTACGCACGATATCACCGGTATTGTCCCTTACAACGTGAGCATTGCATTAAAATTGCGCTGTTTAATTTATTAAGGCAAACGGCGCAGTTTTTGAAGGCCATGATATTTTAATTACCAATATTTGAGAAATAATCAATGATAAGAGTGAAATCCAAAAAAGTAAAAAAACAATGATTCGATAATAAAGACAAAACTAATAATGTGAAAATAAAAAGTCTATGTCCTCAGAGATGCTCAGTATCGTAGGCTTCAAACTGAATACGCGGTCTATTTTAATTTGTGACAACTCACGCCAAAGGTCTTGTGTTCACTTCACTCGACTTCACTACACTCAAAACTGGCAATTCGGTCACGCGCGTAGATTTGCGTTTACCGTGTCCTGTACACAAAATTGTGCCAATCACTGCACTTTATACCGAACCGATATACCCGCAGATTTATTTCAATTTATAACGAAACTGCACTCTCACAATTATATTTATTTAATTCACTAAGACACTGTTATAATATTTTTTACTACTTTTTAATACTTTTATAACTGTTAAAAAGACAAATAGCAATAAACTTGGTGGAGAAGTTATAGTATGTTATTCGTTTAAGCACCGTGTCATAATAAACATATAACCTCTAGTTATTGAAGTAATTTAGTAAAAAAGTAAAATTAGAACTTTTAGCTTAAGTTGGTATATTTAAATCTCTATAAGCATAGATTCCAACCATTATAGCATATGATCAAAAGGTTGATTATTTAAGTAAACGAGAAATAAGTTCATAGTTTGTAGAGTAGCACAACAACAAAAAAGTTTTTATACTGAATTAATAAAAGTCTACAAAATCATGAACTAGCTGGAACTGTTACACTGTATGTATAATAAATCAATAAAATAGACCATCTCTATCACGTATACCGCTGGTAAATCATTTCAAAGTATTTCTGCATATATATTATTTTTAGTTACCAAAAATAAAAATCTTATCGGTATCTCGACTGCGAAATCTGTCGAATACGTGCGCGACTGCCGCTTTCTTGTGACGCGTGTCTGTTGAATGTTTTGTGCAAAAAATGGAGTGTAAGTAATTTTTCAGTGGACGGTTCTTTAAAATCATGATGTTATTGATTGGTATTCATGGCACGAATATGTTGTAAAGTGGTTATCTGAGCTCGATATATATATATAACAGTTTCTCACTTTGAATCAGTATGAACGAATCTAAGTACATTTTTGTAAGTTAAATTGACGCTACCGAATATTACGATATTACTGAATATTAAGTTGAAAACATTATTTTTTGTTTAATTATGTAGATATTGTGTTCTTTTGAATGTTATTTGGTAGGTTTTTGTCTAAAATGGATAGGGCAAAATAATTTGTATAAGTAGGGTAAGCCGTTTAGAAGTTATTAGGGCTTTACAATTAAAAAGTAAAAATTGTAAAGTGTGAAATTTTGTGTGTTTTCTTTGAAATGTAATGATTGTTTTACATTTACGTTAATCCTGTTTCATTCTCAACAATAAATCAAACAACTAGATACGAGTGCCACTACCGCGGTAGAACCGCGGTACCCGCCGAGCGAAGGTATCACAAGTGAAATACATATTTGAGATTGACTTCTGTGCCTTTTTATTTTGTGTAAGACGATAAGTTTGCCCCTAACGACATATGACAGCTGAATAAGCAAGAGGCATTAAACGTGCGTGTTTTTTTGTTCACAGTTCCTTCACAGAGGTTGTGCGATAAATAGAATTTTTCAGTTCCATTGATTCCTTATCCTTGTTTTTGACCATGTTAAATCCAACCTCCACGCTTTGGGAGACTCCATTTAGACACATTAGCCAGCATGTCTTGCAGCTCATATCATCGGCAAGCCGCAGCTGTGAGATGTAATCATCGTCTATGATTTAGCGCCGTCCTTTCCATTCCAGTAACTTGAATAGATCTTCCAATGCAGATGTATTCAAGTTACTGGACTGGAGCGAGGCATAAGTATAGACGATAGGATAATAGGTGATAAGCATAGACGGTGACTATGTAAAGCTCTGTCAACTTCAACTTAGAATAAGATGGTAGATTACACAATAATATATTTTATGGTATTGTTGGTATTATTTCTAAGTCATGGGACTTAAAAATAACAGTAATATTCTCGTTAATTATTATTGACTATTTTAACTGACTACTGATGTTCCGTTTCGTTTTGAGTAACTACAATTGTTGCAATGTCCATATTAGTCCTTTTTATCCTAAAAAAACATATAGGTATTGTTTTGAAATAAAAATCAATGTTTGATTGTTAACAATTATTATTTATAAAACATATTTATGCGACATGTAAATACATACAATATAACATTTTGACATTGGTTATAAGGATTAGATAACAAACTAGTTTATTACTTACAAAAAAACGTTAAAAGGTAGGCAACTTAATATTATATTATTATAATTAGATTAATTGACTCAATTTGGTCATAGAATAATCTATACAAATAATTTAAAGCTGAAGAGTTCGTTTGTTTGAACGCGCTAATCTCGGGAACTATTGGACTGATTTGAAAAATCCTTTTAATCTATGATAGTCCGTTATATCGAAGAAGGCTATAGGCTATATAACATCACGTTAAGATGAATAGGAAAGGAGAATCAATAACAAATATTGCGAAAATGGCAAAATTTAGAGGCTAGAGACTAATAAGATAGTTTGAGGCTCGAGAAAGAACATAGGATAGTTTTTATCCTGGAAACTCAAAGGAACGCGAGCAGAATGTAATAATCTATAATAATATACATAAAAGGCAAAAGCGGTGAGCGCGGTGCGTGTCTATAGGTATATCGTTATATTAGTACCAATATTACACCCGAGCGAAACCTGGGTAGGGTACGTGTACTTCAATATTGACTAATAATAGTGAAAATGACATTGGCTTTGTTAATGTAAGACCTATACCTTATTTTAAATTGATATATTTGTATTAAATTACGTAACGTTAAGTTTATTTAAAAATTAATTGTTTAAGCTACAATAAGATTCATTTAATTTATTCATAGCTAAAATCTCTAAGTAACACCTAATGTATTATAATAACTTTTAAACTGAACCTCAAAAACTGTGCCCTAACCTATTTTCAGAAGAGCATCAACGATTAAAAGTTCTCCATAAAAATAAATGGCATCGAAATAACAATACCTAATACAATAATAAATAAATACAAAATAATATGGATTTTTATAAGCAACATTATAATGGTGGTAAGATGAAATTACGGATCATTTTAAAATTTTATAATACAGCTTACGCAACATCACATATAAAAATAATAAAACACTATACAACATACTGATAATATTCACAAACAAAAGAATATAGAATCTAATCGATTTATCGAAAGTACCCCACTGGATGAATATAATATTAGGTGACAGTAATGAAAATAATTTACAATTGGCCAGCGCGGTGGACTATGGTCTAAATCTTTCTCTTTCTGAGAGGAGACCCGTAGTGGTACTATAATGGAATGTTATGCAATAAAAATAAATGACTAACTGTATTAAGGTTAGGTAGTCTTCGTTCGATTTCATAAAGTGTTATGTTATTTTGTTGCAATTGAGGTTACATATATTGTGTCACAGTAAGGGCAGAGCTAGTAGACTGCTGGCCGGCATTGTCAACCAGACTAAGCAACACTACTCTTGCCATATGCTTTCTCCCCCATTTCTCTCTCACTTTTCTGTGAACTACAACTACAAAACTTCGATCAAACCAGTGACTTATTCAGTTGCAATTCAGATATTTTGTAAATTTTGTGTCGTATGTCGTTACAAATCTGAGTACCTCTAGCACATCAATCGCCTTTAGCTAAGCGATGTTTGCGACCGCCGTCTGGTAGATAACGATATTATATTATGAGACCTTTCATAAACGCTAATTAAAAAACTAATTTCTTTAGAATTACATCACCTTAAATATATCCTTTCACAAGTACATCTTGGTTAGGTTAGTTACATTATTACATTTAGTTAATTAGAAGATGCAGTAGGTGTCACGTAATACAACAAGTCATTTAATCTTTTTTTACATGATAAAAGGACAAAACTTTATAACAAGATGTTGAATATTCTAGCTTAATGTTAACTTCTTAATAAGTTCATTACCTTACTACTACTTATGAGTACTAATTTGCAGGAGTTCACACTCCGACTACTAGACCTGGTAAAATTTAGAAATTACCAACCACTTTAAATCGGCAATGAGTAGGTACATTTAACCAGAGACATGAATCTGAAAGAAATTAAAATTGTTAATGACCTATACAAACAATTTAATTAAATTAATAAAATGGACAAGAATAGTAATAAATAACTATTTTTTACATTTTTCTTTTATAAAACTTAAATAGCATGCAGTCCACCTGATGGTAAGCGGCCACTACCGCCTATGGCACGTGTGACAGACCTCGAAACAAACTTCAAAGAATGTGTATAAGTTGGTAAAATTATCAGGTTAATATTCTCAATATTAGTTGGTAATACAACGTTCATCAAAGGAATGTTTACTTGTTTCGTATTCATCAGAAATTTCAATTAAAGTTTATGACGAAGTGTCTGTCATGCTAGATCAGAGTTATTTCTTGGCATTATTGCAAAATTTTAGTTACTTATCCGATGTCGATGTGTAAGAGAATGTTTCATATTAGTAGTTGACTGTGTTTAGTGTTAATAACTGGGTATAATTTATATATTTTTTATTGAATACGCGTAACGGATAATATTTTTTTATATATTGCTTGTAAAGGTGAAGGAATATTCTGTTAACTCAGTGATGTATTCATCGTCGTTGTATACTGTGTCAAAACCTCGCATCTGTTCTCAACGTTAAAATAAACCATCTAAGTCTAAGGAGTTGTGTTGTTGTGTGTGTGTACTAGTTGATGAACGGCGATAAACGGTCTTGTGTCGTTGACGATAAATATGTCAAAGACCGTTCTCTAACAAGAATAATCAACATGCCTTATAAATTTAAAACCACTCTTTTATTCTTATTTTTTTTTTGTAAGCGGGGAATCGAATCTGGTAGGTACCTACCTCGATCGATCTAATTAATAATTGAATTCAAATAATAGAGGCTTATAGTGGCTAGCATTGCATAACATAGGGATAAAATAATAGGTAGGCAAGTTATGTAGTTCAGACGAGTGACGTAGGCATGCGATAGATGTGTGGCGCGTCAGGGTATGCGGGTAGTATCGCGGTGTTCGCGGTTATCAGCTGATTATGGAGGTATAAAGTCTCCTCTCTCTCTCTCTCTCTCTGTCTTACGGATTTTTTTAAATAAAGTTATGTTTTTTTTTAATGAACTTATGATTTCATGTGGTGCGATTCATGATGGAACCTGAATAACGCGAATTTTTTTTTTCGCATCCTGTATCAGAGGTATCCTACATATTTATATACTATTACTTGTCTTTGTTTTCGGGAGCGTTTTATTAACAACCTGTATGTATGTGGATTGTTGCGAAATAATTTCGAACTTTATACGCCGAAATCATTAATTACCAACTTACCACTTATTAAACCTTGATTACGGTGACGAAAACACTCGCTTCACTCATTGCCCCATTTCAGGAAAATTGATGTCGTGAACCTCAAGTACACATACAAAGATTGCACAAATCGCCAGACCCATTAATAGAACTCCAATCGAAACAATTTTAATTCCTGGAACAAATGTTTTACCTATATCATGATAGTGCAGAACACGCAGAGCCTGGGAGCAATTATGTTTTTGTACTTTTTCTTAGTGGTGCCATACCAAAATACAAAAATTCACGCAATTATTAGATTTATTTCTTTTACTCTTATTAAATTATGATATTATTATATAAGAATCATAATTTTAATAGATTCATGCATATGAGTAATTGTACTAAGATGTTAGTGTATACTACAAAAATCAGTAAAAATGGGTGAAATTAAAGCATATAACGAGCTATTACTGATTTAATCATGTTTATATTTATCATTGCATAAAGCTCACTTTTATATAATATGTATTTTATTTTCAGGATAGGTTTAGCAGAATATTTAAAATTTTAGCAACATCTCATCGTACTTATCTCGAAAGATTTCTACACGAGGAAGTTTGTTCCACGATTTGCATATACGAGGTAAAAAAAAGTACGCGCAAGCCGAACCGTACAGGACTGCCATGAGTTAAAGTGATACGGTTGACACTTGGTCCAACGGCGAGTTGTGCGATATGGGGGTAGCTGCGCATAAGCATCGAATCGAACAATTCTTTGAACCACTCTCCATTGTAAAACTCATAACGAAAATATAAGGATTCAAATTGTTGAGAGACATATGGATTATCGTCGCGTCAGGCTTCTCATGTTTGTGTGTAACAGTACGTATTATAGGACCCTACATAAGCCTTAAAAAGTTAAGTCTCACTTTAGGGAATTTGTAATATAGTATTTGGGTTAAAAGGCGCTTACCAAGCTATGGAGAGAGCTATGCTCGGTGTGTCCCTTAAGGATAAAATCCGAAACGAGGACATTCGTCTGAGGACCAGAGTCACCGACATAGCTCAAAAGGCTAGTAAGCTGAAGTGGCAATGGGCAAGTCACATATGTCGTAGATCTAATAAACCTTGGGGCAAGCGACTCTTGGAATGGAGACCACGTCTGGGCAAGCGTAGCGTGGGACGGGATTAAAAATAATATATCAAATCAATCAAATAGTTATTAAAAAATATTGTTTTAAGTTCGTAATTATATATGTACTATGTTAATTATTTAATTTAATATTTTATTTCATACTCGCGTTAAATACATAAAACAATAAAGAGTTTAATAAAAAATTTCAATGATATTAATATCGATATTTCGATTGTAATACACTTTGTGTGTTTGTACACACGAGAAAACTCGAGAGTTGATGGAGAAACACTCTCAAGAGTTCTGATAGTTGAACAAATTTAATGCTAAGCGGTTGCAGAAATATTATAAACACTAATTTTTTTGTTTGGATTTCATCGTACAGAAATGGCTAAATGGATTTAGAAATAGTTCGAACTTTTTTTTTGGATTATGCTATCATTACTAATGCATATTAATTAAATTAGGCCCAATGAGAATGTATGACAGGGTTCTGAGGCAAGAAATATAAAAAATACAACAGAAGTGTTATAGTGCCAAACATGTCACTCACTCAGCTCACAGTAATATGTACATATGTAAAACTTTATGTTAAGTCCGATGTGCAGAGTGTCGAAGTTTTTTTCGTTCGATCCATACTGAGAAATGCTCGATATGGCCGTTATACAATGCAATAGTAATGTACTTATATGTATAATAAGTTATAAGTAGAACTTAAATATTTAAAAGTAACTGTGTCTTTCGTTAGCATAGAGGGTATAAAATGCTAGTAGCTCCGGCTATACCAATTTATTGTTGGTTTATCGATGAAAAGTGTAGTTACCTGGTAAACGTGTCAAATCCAGTGCATCATCTGTCACATTGTAAACAGTGCAGTTGGGAGTTGGCTGGAACGGGTACGGCGGAGGCATCACTGTGTACCAGCACGGTGTGGCTTGGATTCCCAGAATATTGACCGCGGCACACGACAGCCGTAGTCGTTGAAGTTGAACGAAATATAGGAGTGTATTGATTGTGACGAGTGATTACTAGTCACTTTTACGTTATAATTCTGTGAAAAAATTGAAGAAATTTCATTACCATTATAATTTTTTTAACAGAATATATCTACTTAAGTACTAGTTAGTATAATAAATATACGAATCGCGGTTAAAAAAAAAAGTATAATAAATAATAGAATAATAAATTGTTATACATTTAATTTAGCTTGGTTTAGTTTAGCTTAGTATAAAATAGTTTTCACATAATTGTAACGATTTAAATAATAAATACTATTGAGTTGTCCGGAAAGTTCGTGCCGATTTTCGGTAGCGTGAAAGACCCAGCTTCTAAGTTTTTTTTTATTAGTTTTGTACGACTTACAATATGATGGCAAATAAAGTGCATTACAGGCATTTAATGCTTTTTCCAAAAAAACAAAATGTCACACAAGCGGCAAATAAGCAGCGCTAAAACAATTATTGACAGGGGATACAAAATAGATGATTTATAAAAATATTCAGCGTAAAGGTTACCGGGAACTACCACCTTTACTCACCCCAAAAGGCGGTCTTCATTCGAAGAATTGAATGCTCTATATTTGGAGGAATTGGAAAGGAAACCTATACTTCATGGCTTTTATTGAGTTATGAAACAATAAATTCGGCAAAGTATTGCTTAATTAGATAAATTGAAGACATAAATTGAATATTACGTCCTAAAATTGCGAATCGGATGGACGTCGTGTTTTAGCAGGACTTTAATAACTGGATATTTTAATAACAGGATGCCAAAATTAAAATGATCTGCGTTTTAATTTTCCTTAAAATACGTCATGAACTTTCCGGACAACCTCAAAAATTCTCGAAGAATCAGCATGAAGATAATTCCGTGTAAGATACAATATTGTATGTAAGATATGGTTAAAATTGCAACTGGTTTTTATTACGATCAAAACCTCCAATACACACGGGATATGGCAATTATTTATAACAATCTCCACATCCGCAATCGCCATGCAGACACAATTATAGGATCAGTGTTTCATACGTTCGACTGCAATTCAATCCAGAATTTTTTGCTTTCACCTGCCAAAAATCAATAAATCTCTCTAACTTACGCTGACCACCCAGTTAAATCCGATGGAATTATTAAAACTCCACTCAAACATTACTGGGTGAGGATATGAGATAACGTCACATTGGATAATTAAAGGATCCTGCAGCTTCGCAGTGATAATTTTGGTCACATTGCTTCCACATATCGGCCGATCTGTATAGATAAATACATTAATCAATATTAGTTTTCATAATAAAACTCGGTAAATAATATAATATAGTCACCGGCGAAACGTCAAGTGAGTCAAGTCTCTTGTTTCGTTCTTGAAGTAGTGAATTTGAAGCGAACATCTTAGACTTAGACATATAACGAAAATACTAATTCTACAACTGCTTCCTTAACGATTGTAACTTAGATCGATTCACAAACTAAATAAACTTGATTAAAATGTCGAATGGCCAGTTTTATATAAGTATTTTTTTAAGTAAGTAAATAATCACGAAGTAAAACATTAATAACTAGGTTATTCACTTATAAAAATTCATTTTATTTATTGTTACTAATTTTTATTCATTGACATTTTTTTTGAATAATCTATTTCAATTTATCCCGAAAATCATCATCTTATGTTACTAAGCTAATGATGAAGGTTATAGCACTTCATCATCACTAGACTTTAGTTCGGGCATAAGTTCGTAGTTCATGAAATGATTTTTTAGATTCTTTTTGCATTAGAATCAGCATACTTTATAGTTGATTGCGTATTAATGTCATAGCTTTTGTATCTCGACGGTACACCACGGGACT
>DWJG01000039.1:0-12822 GCA_018248795.1 Ectomis octomaculata | reverse complement strand
TTTTTTACGCCTTCCTACAATTTATATATATATATACTAGGTATGGAAGTATTTGAAGTCGGTTCGAGACTTTCTATTCGGTACGTATTCTGTGCTATCAGACACGTACGCGTCTGCCCTTGATCGATCCGCCGCCGGTGCGTGTGTCATTCTCTTTACGATAGCTCTCTACAACCCCTTTTTTAAGACACGCCCTCTTAGTACTCAAAAGGATACCTTTTTCATCACGCCGCTGGAATAATTCAAAATCGAAAAGTGTATCGTCAAGTATTTGTTGAGTACACTTACTAGAACCTACGCCTACTCTTGAAGAATAATTCGTCTGTGTAAGTTTCTTGAGTAAATTCAAATGAAATGTTATGTAAGGAGAAATGACGTATTATGTGATTTATGCTATAAGAAAAAAAACAGTTTTTTGTTACACAGTCAGCCGAATTTTATTTAGTTAACTTATAAATCAAACGTTAAGTATTCATTTGAGTAAAGTTAAAATTAGCATAGGTGCTTGCAGTTGACTTACACATGGGGTGGCATCTGTAATCAACTTAAAGTCCTGAAGCTATATGTACCTATGTGGCCTAGGATATTTGTTTTTTGTTTTAATATGGAGTTTTAGTACTGTGAAGAGAATAATTTGCTGTGTTCAGTAGTATCTGGTAACTTTAAGGAAGTTTTCGGTACTAACAGGAAATAGCTTTTTTAAACGACATGCGCTAAAAGGTATGGATTTCCCCCAGACGCTGGAATAGAGTGCCATCAACCGTTTCATACACCAATTTGCTATGAAGTACATCGCGTCT
This sequence comes from Ectomis octomaculata, assembly GCA_018248795.1. NCBI lineage: Eukaryota > Metazoa > Arthropoda > Insecta > Lepidoptera > Hesperiidae > Ectomis > Ectomis octomaculata. Next base: position 12,022 of record DWJG01000039.1, on the reverse strand, counting down.
ACGGATGTGAATTACCTAAAAAGAGGAAATGTTTTAAATCTATCTACCTAAATCCCGAGTGGCAGTTATGGTGTTGAAGTAAAGGGACATTTATATACTCCGTGCTTGGTACACCTTTTATGGTATTACGAAGACCCCTTAAGGCCCACTAAGAGGTATGGATTTCCGCCAGGCGGTGGATTTAAGTGCTATCAGACGCTCCTGCACTAATCACCGCGGCGAGGTTGTAATTATGTCACGTATCCTACGCACAAAGTGAATTCGCTGGCTTAGGAAACGTTTTAAAAAATGTTTTAGGGACGAGGGATAATCCGTTGCGCGATAATTACAGCGTTAAGAAATAATTAGTTTATCTTGTTCACCAAATCGCCACTTGGCTAAATCCTTTTCGCATTGAGAGATCAGTGCCCAGCAGTGGCACAATAATGCGTTGTTACGATGATGGTGTACATGCTGCGAAACTTTTGTTTAAAACAGCTGTTTAAATATCAGTGTTCTTACAAGACATTTAAGTATATAGGTAAGTTTAGTTCCAGCTTGAAATATTGATATTCACTTTTATAACAAATAACAAATAACGCCTTCTACACCCATAGCTTAACTAGGATTCCCTGTGTAGTGGGTGCCGTGGATGGACGCATACAAAGATACTTATACAAACACCCAGACTCAGGAACAAATACAGACTAATCATTTAAGTTTAATGTCTGGCCCGGAATCGAACCCGCGTCCTTCTGCGCCTCAGTCTTATGTTCAGTACATACTGTTGCCCCACTCGGGTCGTCAATTTACGCAAACAAAATTAAAACATTATTACTTCTTCCATTCCATGTAGACGGCTCAACTGAGTATAAAAACAGTCGAATAAACCAGTTTTACAGTGCTTCACACCTCGGGCGCAGTTTATGGCATTTTGAGATGTCCCAGTCGACGTTGGTGGGATTTGAGTGGTATCAGACATTTTCCTCAGAAAATATTAACATGAAAATGCTCTTAGTAATGATGTATGGTGGAATAGAATTAAATTAGTTTAAGTAAAAAGTTCTAATAGGACAGACAGTCTCTACAGTTTCTTTCATCTCCAATAACAGTTGAGATAAAATAAATACAGAGTTGTGAAAACTACTGTCATAAATTACCGAATCAGTGTAACTTTGATGAATACAGTTTTGATGCTTCAGTTAACAAATTGAGGAAGATATCCAATCCTGACAAACTCGATAAAAACCAACATCAAATATACTTGAGATCAGATACATATCCATCAGATCCAATGAAGCGAGACGCAGAGGGAATAAGACGATAATAAAGATGTTGTTATACAAAGTGAGGAGTCATTATAATATCACCCCTCGGTCCGACCCCACTCGATATCAGAGTCATATCGAATTGATGTTCCGCCTACGAAATAAGAATGCGTACCAGGACCGGCTTTATGGATTTATTTTTAATATTTGCAAGATAAGGGTGATATGGACGTTACTTTTGACATCAAAACCTGCATCAGCAGTTACTATAGAGCGAACGATATCATTTAAATCTCTATAACATTTTGAATAACAGGACACTATCAAAAGGCCCTTTGTCCCCAAACGTTCATATCTTTGAAACAATTGTGAAAATATGACGTAATGTGGATTATATTTCTCCCCCGCCTCGGTACACAAATAGGGGAGAACAGGTGGGTTACGTTGTATTGTATGCATACAAAATTGCGCCCGATTGTAAGCAGACAGATTTACGAGCTCGTTTCAAGTTTATGTTAATTTGAATTAAACAAGTGCTTTTGAACAGTCCTATTTACTTAACATTGGTTTATTTAGGACTGAATTGGATTACAGAGTTTTATGAAGTAGAAAAACACTTATAGGTTATAACGGTAACGAGCTGGTGGAATTCATTACTTCGAATGAGAAGATACCACGATCACTTCGCTAATCAGGAGTTGTGGTTGCCAGCGATATATATACACTGGGCAAAAAATCCTATCCTCACTGGTAGCAACGCTTTTGTAAGTAAGTCTTCACTTAGGAATTCAGTCGTGTTTGAGGATATTCATAAATATTCATGCGCGTCAATAACCTCTAATATAGACTTCTCTACTATAAAATAAAACGTAATGTAATTAAAAGCGAACACTATGAGAGAGGCAGAAATCAAAATGAAGCAGTAAATTAGAAGGGAGCTGCGGCAGACGTCGAGTGTCGACAGACCGCGCCATGTGTAGGGCTGCAGAGCGTTTGATGAAATGTTATAGAAATTCTTTTTGTTTTGGAATAGGTTGTAGAATCGGCGGATCGTTCTTTGAAAAGAGGGGTTTGTGCTTAGACATTTTACTATTGATGTTTTATAAAAAAAGTGTGAAATGTTCATTACAATGATACGGTTCGGGCTAGTACATATACCGCATCATTAATAATGAGTGGAGGTGAAGTTTTTTTTGATAACGTATATAGGACCCATCTAAGATACAACTACGAAGGAGATCTCTTTTTGCGTATAAAAAGCTTACATTGGGTTTCATCACGTTATATTTCTTTATTGTCATAACTACTAATTTGAACGTTTGTAGCTCGATTACTTACGCGAACTTACGATGGAAATATCTTTAGAGCACTTATGTGATTTTATAAGATTATTATAGTAAAAATATGTTCTCTCTAACGCTTCGTGTGTCTTCTAATGATGATGAGAAAGATAGAAATCATAATGAAACAGTAAATTAGAAGGGGGCTGCGCCAGACGTACACGATGAGGCTGTCGACAGACCGCGATGTGTGGAGTTGCGGATGAAGTTCCAAACCAGGGCCGCTATTGTTTGCCAACTGTTTTATCTTTATGATGCCTAACGGAAAATATATTTTTTTGCTGATGATGGAGCTCTTTTGTTCCTATTCAATCCTATGCTCGTGATTCAACTGTACTTAAAACTTGCACTTTTATAATCGTGAATATAGATGTATCGTGGCTTAGATGTGAAATGGTCTGTGAAATTTTATAAAATATACAAATTGATATTTGATCAATAAAACTAAGTATTAAATCTTCACCATATTTGGTTCGTTTTGAGACTATAGAGAGTAGAAATAATAACATTAAAGTACTATTCGTAAATTCCCTAATTGATTCCTTAGATGAAGAACAAACGCCGCGTGTCTGCCAATGTAATTCGATAAAGAAATTTTCTTTCGGCCTAAAGAAATTTTCTTTCGGCCGTCGCAAAGTTCATCCGGAACAGATGGGTCGGAATCCGACACAGAATGCTGGTCTATAAGTTTGATACCAGTCGTAATCTTTCTGTGTTTCAAATATTTGTGATATAGAAACTTCTTTACTTACTTTTCAACATACAAATTTGCTCTACTAGGCTTTAAGGTTTGGTCTGCAAAACGATTTAATTAAAATCTTATGCTGCGTTGAGCGTAACTGTTTAATTTACCTGAGTTAAGGTTGCAGGTCATGGCTTGCATCATCTCAAAATTGTACCGTGCCCTCAATTATAAAGCAACATTAGTGTTAGCAAGTATATTTTAATTTTCTTTTTGGGAAGTTATTCGTCAGACATATAAATTATCGTTAACGGGCCCTTAAAGATAAAATCACTTAGGAAATAATTGAACCCTTGTAAACCCTTTGATAAAGAAATAAAAAATTTAGCGACCTTACGATTAGGGTAGGTAACTTAAAAAGGTGATATAGAATTTTACCCCTTTGCGTATATTGTAGGGGGAAAAGAGGGTATCGCATTTCAATGTTAACATTATAAAGGTGTGCGTAGGAGAAACACAAAGTTCATTTTCATGTTTTGTCATTGAATAAGTTTTTAAAATGAAAATAAAGAAAGGATATTTCTAACAAATTTACTATAATTCAGGTGGAATGTACACCTCTTCCAACCTATTCCGAACGAAATTGGAAATTAGCCAATACATAATTCCCATTCCGAGACATTTATTTTCCATTTGAAGGACTATCGGACGGAAATGGCAATACAGTACTTGAAAATAATTTTCTACCCTAAAAGGTTTAGACACCAAATTACCAGTGTGTTTTAAGCGAAACTTTTGCACTCGAAAAACAAACTAGTGCACGACGAACAAATTGCTGGTACATCGTGAATCATGCCATAAATTAACAGCATCAAAAACTTGGCAAGGCTGCTGGGCACAGTGCGACAAAATGTTAGGCTTTCAATGAAAAAACACAACACACCAATGTGGACCATGTTTTGATTTCGTTAAGAACTAATTTTGATCGCGTACGTGATCTTAATTGAGCTTTTACAACACGGTTCGTAGTGTAAGTTATTGGTAAACGATTTTCATTTGCAGCATATAGGAAAATAGCGCTGTGAAAGGATTTTAATGCGAAGTGTGTTAATAATTAGTTTTGAAACAAATACTTATAGTCTGATATAAGATTTAACAAGCAATTCTTGTATATATGTAAATTCTACATATAATTATATAATCTGAACCTCGGAAACCGTTCTAAGGATTTGCATGAAATAATATATATATATATAGGGGGTTTTGTGGTTGATAAATCGATCTAGGTTTAATTTTAGAAAACTCCGGTTTGTATATGTTTTTAGGCATTTTAAAACTAACTGCTTTGTTGCTAACATAGCAACTCTAAACCTTCTTCTATCGTTAAAACTGCAAACAAAAAGATGGCGCTAATTACATTGTAATAGGATTTGATTTAGACAGCTAACTCCTTTATCAACACAGCAACCCTAAAGCTACTTCAGTAGATGGCCTTGATTACCAATAAGATATGTTATTACTATAAACATCATAATCCGAGCGAAACTCGGTCACAAGATATATTTCAGCATAAATTATCTATATATGAAAATGACTGTGCTTTTTTAAATCTACTTTTAATAAACTTTCCTGTTTCTGTCAAAGGTTTTTTTTATTCATAGGGCTACATGAATTATTTATTTGTATTATGAATTAATGCTAACGAGGAAACTTATTTTATTTTTTACCACGAATCGATGCCGAGATGATCTGGACCTGAATAAAAATGAAGCATAAAATATGATACAATAATTCAAGTTACTTATAAATATACGTATTGACCCAATCTTTACATTTAATTCCAAAAATACTGACAGTATATACACATCACTTTGAGTATATGCTTCTTCTTCATTCTTATTTAACATTTACTGTAATATACAAATTAAGATTTGTAATATAGGCGCAGTATTTTTGGGAACAATGCTAGGAATATAACGAATGCTGTATATCAATAGCTCGTGGATCCAGCTTCTAGGGCCAACTTGACCTAAAGCACCACCGACAAACTGACAGAAGTGCTTGTTCTATACAAACACTCGACTTGGACCGGGGAGCGAACCCTATTTTGCAATTGACATCAGTGTCGGCGTCGACACAATGTGATGTAATTTTCTAGTCACTGTATTATTCAGACACTTTGGTTTGAATTGAACCCTCCGGGAATAATTTCTTTACTTAATGTTCTTTGAATGACGGGTAAAGAACTGCATCAATGACGTAATGCTTCTTCTAGAAAGAAAAGTAATCAGTACGGTTTTAAATGAAGGTAGTTTTGATTTTTGTTTAAATTACTCTTGTATGTATAAAGTTACGAATCGCTCGATTAAAATAAAAGTAAATATGGAAAAATAACTTTCTGATTCTCGTTTTGGTCTGAAATCGTATCTAAATGTAGACTAGATGTTTAAACAAAGCCTGAAACAAGGCAAAATCGATACGGCCGCCGTCGCAGGCGGACGCGCGCCGCTGCTTCTTTATATTCTCTGCCAAATCCAACCCGCACGTGACTCAACTTGTTGCCGCTCTAAGGAAAGGGACAAAGCTATACAGAATGGTATGCAGACACACTTGGAGGTATAGCGAAGATAACTAAATTCTCCCATTTCTTTTTGGAAATACGTTCATTACTTTTTTATTTCGTCACGTGAAATAAAATATTGTTATGTTGTCGTATGTTTTTCTTACAATGTATAATAAAGTACGTTACAATAAAATTGTCTATATTTTTACACATTTCAGAATAATACATATATAAATATTTAAACTTGTCGATGAATGAGTCGCTTCGCTCATGACTATATCTCTTACACAGCAAGTTTAATAAACGGATAAGAAAATAATTATAAACCTCAAACGGTGCCCCACGTTGGGCACCAGCTTGTCCTCTAAATTGAGTTGTTGGTTTAAAAAACCGTTTTAGGTATTTTAGCTGGTTGCTTTTGTTTGTTATTAATTAATTACACCAAGATAGGTAAATCAGTTTCCATCGTTATATGGTTTATTTAAACACTTATTGTGAGAAGATACATTCTTAATGATAAGTGTTATTACTGCGCTGATAATAATATGATTCATCGAGCGCAGGCAATCCAGGTACATCTCGCATTTATTCTTAGTTACTTTCTATATTTTTCCACGTATCTGTTATATTTCTGGTAGTGGTGTTCTCCTTAAACTCACCTCTTCAAGATTAGTGATATAAGATTTTCACGTATTTTCATGTAATGAACAAATTGTAACAGTTTTGATCTCGCCTTGTCGCATCGCAAAGGAGCTTCAATCTATGTTTATCGCAATATCTTTATGCATATGGATATCCGCCCGTCTGGCGGACGCCGTGAGCGGTATTTCCACAAGTGCTGTGAGTGCGTTTGCATCGGCCGAACACGGCTTACTCCAGGAATTCCCAGTTATTACCGCAGGGGGACGCGGTCTCGAGGTTGTTGCCCGGAATCGATCCGCCGCATCACGGCGACCGGTGTTACCGGTGCACGAGGTTACGACACGATCGCTGCTGCAGTCTCAGTTATGAAGTCTCCGCTGCTATAACTGACTCCCGTTAAGAGTTTACAGAAGTTACAAACTGCAAGTTCTCGTCCGTCCCATTACGGCGCGCCGATAACAGCTGATTGATAGCCGGTATCTGCTGTTCGTATATCGCTTTGTGAGTATTGATCTCACTAGATTTTTAGAGATTGCACATTTAAGAGGTGTTAGCGGATTCGTTAATAGCTTGTCTTGAGTACGAGAAATCAATCGGAAGCAATTTGAGTGGCGAAACAAATTCAGCGTGGCGTTGCCGGCTGTTAATTGGCTGCGGGTGGCGGCGCCGAGACGGCGGCGGAACCGCCGCATGGCGCCCCCGTAGTTCCCGTTCTACGCGGCCGCCTGTTCTCCCCCCGACAGCTCGGCGTTTTTATGAGCGAGAAACCCGCCGAGACCCGCACGAGTCTGGGCGGTTCTTAAATTAGTTTGTCTTCCCCGACCCTAGGACCCCTTAGTTGCTAGGTGTTATAAAACACACCTCTTAAACGAAGAAATTGTTTATAATAAAAATTTTAAAAACATCGGTTCTGAGATCCACAACATTAAAAAATATAAATCCGAGTTAATTGATTACGCGTTTTACCAAAATAAAATTCAAGCTTGAAGTGAGAAACTCCCATGAATAGACCACCATCCTACACTATTGAACCATCGTTCTAAAGTCGCGACGAGAAACAGTCCTCACTGGTGACATTATTTTTCCATTTGGTAGGCTTATTTTCTTGTGCGGGCTATCAAGTTAGGGACGGTAGCGCCGAAGGGGTGGTTGTGGGGGTGGGTCCGCAGGGCGGGGATGTCGGGGTTCGGGGTGCGACTATCGACCGGCAGCCCTCCCCCCGGCGTGGCTCAGTTTCCGGGCGAGAGTCGCGCAGAACGCCCGTGCCGCGACGCGACTCCGTCACACGTTAGATAGTCAATTTGAAACCATCACCATGCTGATAGGACTTGTTCGGGACTCGGTGATGCAGTGCTTCTGCCACTCATGCCGTGCACCCGTTTTGCCAGCAGGTTGGAACGATTGCTTCGCTGAAGATCCTGTCAAATATGGAAATTGGAATATACCGGCTTCGCCGAAACGCTTGTCAAGGAGCAACTAACACGATGACTTGGTTCCGAGTATTTGTAACTAGATTTTGTTTCAGATATCTCGCGCTGTTAAACCATTTCAGACGAGTTAAAATGAAGGTAAACTGTTGGTAAGCTGCGATCACGTGTATTTGTTACAATTATAGAGATAGAGGAAAAAATAAAAGAAAGTAACAAGAATTAGCTGAAAGGCGTGTCTGAGCCTCTTTAGCTTCACCTGATACTATAATCCATGTCAAAGGGAAAAGCGGTTTAACGCTACGTCGTCGCGTCGAGGCGTAGCCGGCCGGCGTGACTGAGAAGCCGGTATGGGAATGTGAATCGCTTATTTGACACTTGATGTACCCTGGATTTAGATTTCAAAGAATCGGTGAAAAGAATGGTATAAAATTTATAATCGTATTTAGAAATTGAGGAGATGTGGACTCAAATATGTTCTCTTAAAATTTAAAAATCGTTATGATATCTTTACATCTGAAAAGAAATATTTTGCTCTTCCAATAATTACGACCTTTGTAATGTTTTTTATATTTTAAAATGTACTTAAAATGTACTTTTTATAAAATTCCCGAGTTTTTTTTTATTGTTAGTTACGTAAACTATGAATATTCGTGAAGATTATTTTAAAACTTTAGGTACCAAGTGGATTTGTGGAGCTATTATTTCGTTACTTTGGAACAAAATTAAAAAAAGAACACATACGAACATGAAAGATAGTAAATCGACTTCGCCAGACTTATTGATTAAACATTACTGCATAATGTCGACCATTTTGTACTGTATGCTGAAACCACACGTGTCCACCATTTTGCGTAGCGTAGCCATGTACCTTCATACACGTAAAACATTTTGTAAGACTTTTTTTTTTCAAAATAGAGGATTTCGCAACTTTAGCCATACTTTCGCTCGTTTTTATTATGGTTGCTTATTGATCTTACTTCTCCACACGAGCTCTACTGCTATTTCAGTCACTCTAAGACTACGTGATATCATTTGCATTATATTTCTCCTAACGTGGTGGTTTTATGAAAATGCTGTTGTCGTCACATATTATGGGCCCTATGGCCTTATTAATTCTTCGCACGCAAACGTCACATAATCATCACACTTTATTTTCTCCTTCAATATTTCATTGTAAATAGGGTCTTGAAGGGCTTTTTCATATTTAATCTACAAATGTCACGATGATTTGACGACCATTTGCGTAAATTGCAGTATTTGTGTATTAACTGTTAATATCCCATTGTGAAGAGATGTTAGGGGTTGGTGATGACATAATTGGTGAGGGTGCGAGTATAACAATGAATTTAATTGGCTCAACAAGTTTAGCACCCCTTTTGATCTCACCGGCTGTGACACGAGTTTTCGGTTCATTATTGTCATTAACGTCTTTCATACCCCTTGATTTGTTTATTGCCTATTGAAGGGATGATATCGTGGTTTGATCATCCATAATGTTACTGAGATTATTAACCATTTCAAAACAGGTATGGTTGTAGTTATAGTTTAAATTATTTAATTTTGTTGTGTCTCTCTTACGTCATATAATTTATAATAAATACTATTGATAAGAAATGGAAATAAGTATAAAGTAGCATTAGGTGTTGATTCAGCTCAAGATCGGAGCGCCATGACGATGTCACAGTGATGCATTGCGGGTCCGCACCTCGCGTGCCTCACGAATCTTCACGAGGTACTTACGAACTCTTTACGGCCGAAACTTATATTTTAGCTGAGAGTAGTTTTCAAGCCGCAGTAATATCGCATGGATATTTCAGAGCTTTGTCTCAAATCTTCGAACGTCGATGTTTGACTGTAATGATGATGATCCTATTAATTTCTTCATTAACGTAATACTGAAATGTATTGTAACTACGGTAACTGTAGTATAATATAGTTTTTATTCTAATGAGGGTAGTTGTTTAATAATATCATGGGGACCAATTTTACGAAATTCGTTCGCTTTAATTGTAACATTAAAGTAATATACACTCGTCATCCAATACAAAGTTAGTATTCCCAAAACTGTAAATTTGCTTACCGTTCTCCCCTCGCGGGTTTTAAAGCTCGGTTTAAATATATTATCAGTTTTCATGTCGTGTCGTGAGGCGCCGGTGGGGCTGGCGGCCGCCCTTCAGTTTGTTACTACAGCATTAAACATTTATATTTTTCTGTTTTTTCTTACATTGTTTCACGTTGCTTTGTTTATGTTAATTCTTGTTTATTGGCTTGTCGAATCTTCTATAAATATTTCAAAAAAGTTTTCAATCAAACGACAATGGGGTTCGACCACGATTCATTTATTATTCTTGTCTGTCATCACGTCCCTTGTTTTGATGTTAGCACCAAGCATTAAAACTTTTCTCATTTGTCTTCTCTTTTAAACAAATATTGGAAGTTTGAAAGTTTTACATTTCTTACAAATTTAATATAATAGGTGCTTTAAAATTACTATTAAAGAATACTGTAAACAGTATTTAAATATAAACGTTACTGTTGTTAAACCTGCATGAAACTAAATCATGCGTAAGTAATATGCGGTTAGCGGATTCAAATACGAGTAAAGTCGACTTGGAAACAAAGTAAGCTAGGATTAGCGGGTCCTTGGCCTAAGCCGCAGTATTAGTATCAGGCCGCATTAGTGAGGAGTGACGCCTTTGGGTCAGTGACGTAAGTTGGCTCTACTGCATTGTTCTGCTTGCTTTGTAAACTTTGCAGCGGTCGAATTGTAGACATCTGGGCATGGGTAATCGATGATCGGCCTAAATAAATAAAAAAAATTGATTGTTTGTTTGAAGAACATGTACATGTGTTTGATAAACAACATGAACATTGGTTTTTGATTTCCTTTTTTTTTTTTTTATTGTTAACTTATCATCGTTATTGGGTTTGTCGGTCGATCTTGTCTTCCGTTTTCTATATACATATTAGTATGAGCCTTTATATTTAAACTTATATACTGATCAAATAACACCTTCGCATCATCATTACTTTTTATGTCCCGTCCATAAAATTTAACGCCAAACTAAGTACCTAACGAGATTAAATCTCGGTTATTGGATAATCCTATCAAAACTCCCATTACACATGCCTATCACGAAGTGGACGTTGAAGCGTTGAACAAATTATAAACTCGTCAAGTTTGCCCATATTCACCCTCCTGATGTCCGTCTCCAGATCGTCTGCCGTGTAAACCGGGAATTAGTGTCGTCGGAGGATAATCCGTATTTGCGGGGAAATTTCTCCGCTCGGTGATTCCTCTCACGTACGGGCCTCTCATCTCGGGCTGTCGTGCCTTCGCCTTATTACCTCCCAAGTATTGCTCTGCACGGCCTTCTCTTTGATATATGTATGTAAGTCGTCTACAAAATGACGATTTATTTACGTCGGCTGCGATCTTATTTCTTTTGCAATTTAATCAAGAGCTGGCTGAAGTGTCATGTTCTAGTGTTAATCTTATTGTTTCCTTGCAATTATTTGTAAATTTCCTTTATACGCCTCATTTTCAATTGTTTTTTTTTTAGAAATGTATTGGAAATAATATTTATGTTAGTCTGAAGTAATGTCCTTCATACCTACAATCAAAAAAATACTTAGATTAAACATGTGGACACGTAGTCTTTATGGTGGACGTAATTATTGAGTTTATCGTCAAATGTGTCGTATTTGTGACCAGTTTTATACACGACATCTACCGATCGATAGCATCAGTCACGCGAGCTTGGATCGCCACTCTTTCATTACCTAACATCAATATCTGAATGCTCTTCGAATGAAACATTAGTTTGACCGAATCGATCGTAATAGCTTTTCTGTTGTCGCCGTCTATGGGGAAAAATTAATGTTGATTGCGCGTCGGTTGTGTCTGCAACACCCTATCGATTCTGTCGTTATTGGGGCGGTAATCGCTGTTTCGGTTTGTTCCAAGCGAAAATTAATTCAATTGGTCGAGTGTTAAATTACGGAGCTACCCGTTCGAATTCGTACTCAGTAAACATTCTTGTCTACCAACTCGCACTTGGCCAACGCGGTAGACTATGGCCTTAATCCTTCTCATTGTGAGAGGAGACCCGTGCCCA
>DWJG01000038.1:0-12847 GCA_018248795.1 Ectomis octomaculata | reverse complement strand
GGACATCATATTGGCATGCATTCCCATGTTGGCCATCTGCGCCATAGGGTTCATGCCATTCATTGCAGCGTTTCCCATTTGACCCATACTGGTCATACCATTCATCCCGCCATTGCCTCCCATGCCCATGCCAGTCATAGCTGGGTTATGACTACGCTGCTGGCCGTAGCCATTCATTGCGCTGTACTGGGGGTTTCCCATAGTCATATTGTTCTGCATCTGCAAATAAAGAAAACAAAATCTTAAGCATGTATACTCAAGTCTATAACACTATCTTAAGTGTTAAGAGCGTGTGTAGATCTGAACTTACAAAGCTTACTCTCCATACGTACCTGCGAGAATGGCTGCGAGTCCTGCATCGCGGCCGTAGTGGCCGCGGCGACCATGGCGGCGGTGGCGCCGAACTGCGCGTTCTCGCCCCCGCCGCTCATCGCGCCCGTACCGCCGGCGCACCCATAGCCGCTGAAACAATTACAAAAAAAACGTTAAAACTCATCTTACTTTAAAAAAGGTTTCATAATATCTTAAATCGACAGTTTGTAGACGCGAATACGAGACGGTTGCATTTTAGTCGTTGTAAGTTTAGTAAACCAGAAATTTGTTGATTTCATCATTCGTGGCATTGATTGCAATAAAACAAGAAGGCGCTACTGCAAAATCTTTGGGTTAAATGAAAAGATTTAATTCGTAGTTTCATCACAATTATATTGAAATACGAAAACAGTCAATTCTATTTCACTCACGATATGAGTAGTTTCTATACTATTGCAAGTGGCCTTGCGGAGTCGAACATTTTACATTCCACACGTTAACGCTTCGATTATTAATAAACACAGCCTCAATATTCAACCCAAATTTTATTGACGCAAGATCTTTTTTAATACACGCCGAGATTTTATTATTTTACGAACAATGAGAAAAAAATCAATATGAACGTATAGTGGCGCGTTGTTACCCCTGTGTTTCTCTCGGGATGTGTTTGATTTTTTGTGTGGCGCCGGAGTGGGAGACGATTCATGTGAACTGCTTTTGGGGCGAATTCCCGAGCCTTCCCGGAGCCCTTCCTAATAATTCTCGTTCGACAAATGCCCGACAAACACTCGCACGGACTACCTATTGTTGCTTTTTTCTGTATAACTGTGAACCATATTGGTGCGCGAAGTTGTAAATACAATTATTATGACTATAATATTTATGTATTTAGTTAGAATGCGTTCGTAAAGAAGTTATGTTAGTGATCGTTACGTGTTAATGAAACAATTAGTTTGAATTGAGACAGCTTTAACGATTTTGCCAATAAATTATTTATTTTAATTTATTTTATTGATCTCTCCCTATTATTCCAAATTGTAGCTTCTTAAATTTATACGCGAATAAGTTCAATAAATTGTGTTCGTAACAACCGTTTATTTGTTACTTTCTTAGCACCACTTAAGTATTCTCATAAATAGCTTAAAAGATACTTAGTAGCGTCGACAACCAATAAACACGCGAGTCAACAACGCTCAACTCGTCTCTATTCATTGAGACTGCAGATGATTTACAAGGGTCCTTCCTTAGGTAAACTTGGTCCGACCTGCGTCTTTTTATAGTTTTGTCTGAGTTTTTTTCTTTTTGCCGACCGAAATGTGTAGCCGACAAAAAAAATGTGTTCTGTATCCTGGTGCACTTTTTGTAAAAATGGTACCACATCCGAATAATCACTTACGTTCCGTTCAAAATATTTGGGATCTTGAATGCATACGGTCGACTCCGGCATTTCTTTTGAGATAATTCTTGGAATATGCCTTTTTACTTTAGGTACCCTTAGCGCTTGGAATAAGTATGTGCAGCTTGAGATGGTATGTCTATTTTGTACCAATGGAAATGATATTGTAACATTGTGGAATAACGAAAAGAGTATACTGAAAACGAACCTTAATATAGACATTGCAATTTATGTTTATCACACTGTACTAGTAGGCCTTATCTAAATTGTGACGAAGGCACTGTTTGGGGTGTTTTGTATTTAGAATTACTACAAATATTATTAAACTACTATTAACTAAGATATGAAAGAATACATTTGTAGTCGAATAAGTAAATATGAATGAGCGTTTCGCTATTTTGAGAAGCTGGAAGGTGTTTGGCATACTATTGAGAGATGTGCGAGTTACGCGTAGGTATTTTGATACATAGGCTGCAGTTAATTTTAGATTGTTGCGCAGGCGTGTTGAATTCTTAGCTAATTGGCAGTGACGGTAATCACGTGCTAAATAAATTTCTTTCACCAAGACTAGTTCAAAAAGTTTGCATTGTAGTCCTGAATCATTTATCGGATACGCAAATCGTTTATCGAATAAGTTACAAAGGTCTACCAAAAGAAATTGATCTTGATCGATTTTCATTGCCTAATTTTGGGTAGAAGGTATTATAAACATGGCTCGCTTTTAGTTAACCGCTTTTTTTTGTTTTTAACTGGTTCGGCTTAAACGACCAGATTGAAAGTGGTCAGATTTGCGAGTGATGAATGCATTGAAAACTAAGTTGATCGTGATGTTGTTAGATAGGTTATATGTTTATTTGTTAATTGTTAATAGTGGTTAAGTGTTAAATAGAACATTAATTGTGAGCTTCGAATAGATTGCTATCGGGTAGCGTGAAGCCATGGCGTGTTCCGCCCCTGTGTCGACGACAGTTGGTCACCCCCGTTTAAATACCACTTCACATTGTGGCTTGTGCGCACATTGCTATAGCATATAATAGCATTAACGTTTTCATGTTTTTCGATCGATGGCGGCGTTTCTAATGCCACGGTGTGCATTTTTTGTCATCATATCCCACTTCTACTTCTAAGTTTTATTTCATCCTATTTATTTGCCTATTTCTTTGCATGTACTGTATGAACAGTACGTTTAGCCCAGTTACTCGTTTTAATATTTATTTCTGTTACTTCCTGTTTGATACGTAACAAGCAATTTGATTTTCTGCATGTAATTTAAAAATACCGATTATTTATTATCACACGTTCGTCGAATGTCGTTCTAGGTTTAGAATGAATCATGCTTGAAGGAGCGAATTCCGGGGGTTACAAATGGAGGCGAGCTGGGGTGAGTGTAACAATGAACGGGAAGGGTCGCGCGGCGTAGGGTAAGTGGGCCCGCTCGCGTCAATATGGGGCTTTATTACGACGCTCCTGATAATAATTTGTTTCCCCGATCATGATATCGACCTGGACTTTGTCGTTTTGATACTAATCCCGATTTATTGTTTAGTTTTTGTCAAAAGTTAGGAAGCTACAGCTGATTATTTGTAAGATATGATTTGTAGAGATCATTGTTGATAAATTAGTGTAACTTTTACTGCAGAGAATACAACTGTTGTTTTATTGTTTTTGACTACTTACAGTGAAATAACTTGTACGCAAGGCATTAAGGGTCACAAAGAATATTTTTTGTATAAATCAGTTTGCTGTAGCACGTGGTGTAATGTGTGTTGTGTCAGTGCATCCGCCCCCGACAGCTTCGCCCGTTGAAAACTGACGTTTTTTCCCACGGCTCGTTACTCACCGATACACATCTCTTATTATTACTTCTTTACTTATGAGTACTTTTGATTTATTTAGTATTTATGCATTTAAAATGTATGTAAAAAAATCTGAATTCAAAAAAATCTGTTTTTTAATATTTACTTTGGAATTTTGATTTAATATTTCGTTCCTGCCTTCGAAATTAAGTAGACTTCCTGTGCTCTCTTCACACAATTACCAGTCCCCAGTGTTATTATTATTTACGTATTGGTTTTGTATAGAGGCATGCAGCCATCAACAATATGTCGCTTGTAAAGGTGACTACAAAACAAAGCCGTTGAGCGCCTCAACTTCGCACCTGCTTGATTTTTATAACGTATAATTCACAATTCATTATTATTAATATTATCAGGGGAATATAATTAATTGACTTATAATTTCAATACGATTTAGGTGAAAATTCGTTATTATACGTATTAATTAATGTTAAAATGTTTTAATGAGCATCGTAATATACATACTGGATACGTTGAGTGTGTTAATGTTTTGTTTGTTTGTGTTTATTGTAAGCGCTAAAGTGCAGTCACCGCTTGCATTCCCATCGCGTGCTTGTGTGAGTGTTCGCTTTGGTGGTGTGCGTGCGGTGCGGTTGTGCGAGTGCGAAGGAGCGCGCTTGTGTGCGTTAGGCGCCGAAAGCGCTTGTGCGTGTGAATGGAAGAACACATTTCATTTCTTTCATTATAATTGCACCGATGCGCGCTGCGCGCTCCGTTTGTTACTTGTACGTTTAACTAACCCTTCGATTATGTGGGGATAACGTAGCCATAAGTAAATAAAGGTTAGAGGTCAGGCGTCGTTGTTGATTTAAGCGCTTAATTAATATCTTAAATTCTTTTTATTAACATTCTCGTAATATACGCGACATGCAAATTACGCGCAGCTGCTTGATTTTACGTGGACGGTATATTTTTTTATTTTACTGCTTGTTAACTACGATAAGGTAAGCACAGGTAAGCGAGTCGCGTTTCAGCGTTTGTTGAAATGTAAACAAACTTGTTCCGGATAAGATAAAAACAGTAGTTTGTTAGCATGCGCAAGATTTTGTTGGTAACAAATGTTGTCTACTTAACGCACATGTATGTCTTTCATTATGAACTTTCTCGCAATATCAAATTATTTCAAAAATATTTTTTTTTCACTAATATCATAAATTATGCAAATAAATTATTTGATTTAATTTCTAATAATAATTTCAGTCAATTTGAAATATGACGATTATTTTTTATTGGTTCAGATTTTTCTGTAACTAATTTTTTGAGTGCTTACGTAAATCTTATCGTAAAGCGATTGTAATTTTTACCACTTAATAAAAAATATTTATTCCTGACTCACCTAGGCGCGTTGACTCGGTACCCTATGGTCCCTTGCAGAGGATTGTGCTTGCTAGGCTGAGGAGCGTGCGCTCCTGAGTAGGCTAGAGCCCCTGCGTACCCGTTGCCACCAGGGTTCGCCGTCCTGTCGCTTCGCACCAACTCCTGAAACCATGCACTTCGTTGTATCCTCCACTCTTTACATCTTCAAATGCTTGCAAAAAATGCTTCAATAAATTTTGTAACTCCAAAAATACAGTTTACGAGAGGTACATTATTATTCAGTGAAATACTGATTTTCTCCGATGCACCATACGCGTGTCACTCTTGTACAAGCACACTATTTTCTCTTATCGCTTTTTTCTAAGCCGTTACGCGTCGAACGTCAACAATTCACGAAACATTCATCGTGGTAATTTATCACAAAAAAAATATTATTTTCTGCAGGTACTCTCGTAAAATATTTATTGATTCACTCACTATTTACATCTCGGGGTCGGAAATATTTTTTCCGTGATTATAACTTTGTTTAAAAATTCGTAATTTATATAAACGATAAAAATATTTTTTCAATCGCAATTGTTCGCAAAAAGTTTTTTTAGACACGATGAACGTTTCGTGCGAACGCTCGCAGTCTCGATCAGCTGAGACAAATTCCAGCGAAGTTTACGCTACGTTTGTATGTTTATGAATTAGTTTTTCCAGAATAATTTGTTCCCTCTGTTTTTCAGCTATCATAAACATACATTTTGATTTTTACTAAATCTCCTAATTTTTTCAACGAATTCATTCAGTATAAATAATAAAACTTTTTAACAACATCAACACACCTTTTAAGTTCAACTTATTTCACTGATTTTTCATTGGCACCCTTAATTGTTTTATATCCACTCGTATAATATATATTTTCCACAAAATCCAGTATCGTCACTTTGCAATCCTTATTTGGTGGGTCACTGCACTGTTTATATCCTTTAAAAATTATAAATGTCACAATTTCACAGTTCAACGTAAACCTCTAAATCCAAGGTGAGGTCCGCACCTTCCACTTTGCTCCAATGTTTGATAATAAATTTATTATCGTTCACTCACGAGTCCGAGTTTAATTTCACCGAAACATCATAGACGTGTTGCACGAGTGCCGACGTCGACGTCACTGACATCAGGCAACCACACGTTCGACTGTCAAAGGTAACACTGGCTGGCGAGCCGGCGACGGTGAGTGAGAGGTTGCGCCGCGGGGCGCTCCCACCCCGCGCGATGTTGCCAGCTCGTCGCGATAAAGTGGCGCACCCCCGCGTCCCCCGCCGTACGTCGTCGTCTCGGCACTCGATGCTCGGCCGCGCTCGGCCGCCATCGTCGTCGGATCGGCCCTGCCCCGCCCCGCTCACTCGACGTTTCACGTAACGGTCCTCAATCGAGCGCGATACTGCGAGCGCGATAGCCGCAGTACTGTCGCCAAATATCACTTCGATTTTCTGTTAATGATCATAGCGGAGTGTAACGTCTACGAATTGTACTCGAAGCGAGTACTTATTTACGTAACTTATATTTTTGACCCTTGATTGGCGGACACGCTCGCGTGCACCGCGCTGTGTGCGAATTAAATATTTAGTTACTTCTCAGGTAGAAACGATATCGTATCAGAATTTTTTGCACGGTGTGTAGCGCGGGCGGCGGCCGTAGTCGGCATTCGGCAAGCGTTTGTCTGCGTTGGGGCATAATAATTAACAGCGATAAACAATGGGCATGTCGTCCTCTGGCCGCTACCTGCGCATGACGATAGAGGACAAGTGACTCGTCCTGTGCCGTCCTTGCCTTAGCGTCACCGCCGCACATTTCGCACGCCTTTGATTTATTTATGTTTTCGTTGACATTTCGATGAACGTCAAACTAAATTTAGGTATCTATTATGTACCCACTCTTGAAACTATAATTACAACAATGTAATGTACAATTATTATAAAACAAAAGGTCTAACAGGGGCTACATCTAAACAAAAGATCGTATGGAACCCCAAGAAATATTGGTTTAATCTGCACACGTATATCATTCATTTATCAAAATGAGAAAAACTGCGCATTTCAGTTTAAATCAACAGCGTCAAGCGTATTTCAAAGTCGTAGGTATCATTTGATAATTTCGAGGACATAGGTACCAACATTTCGTAGGTACATACAACTTTACTATCATATTTTATTAGCATCGTTACATGTTTAATTTAATACTATTCTACTTTTAAATACTTGAATAGGTTTTACCATGCATGGATTCTTATTGTATGTATCCAAAATGTTTAGGTGAACAGGAATAACTTATTCAAGATCAAGATTTTGAATAATGTAACATGTTATAAGGATGTACCCGAATATTTCTTTACTAAACGGTTTTATTACTTTCTTTCCTAATATTTTGAAAATTGGTGGTTTCCAGGTTATAATATTGCTTCCCAGCTATATTATATTATTATAATATTATATCAATAACACCGGGAGGCTATCGCCAACCTAGATGCTGTCCGGGCAAAGTGGTGTACCTTGAGACCGGAAAATTTCCCCAATTCCACAGCGTGATTACCCCTGTCGATGACAGGGCTGTAGGAGAAGGTAGTCGTACGGTAGGAAAGTCCTAATAGAAGTAGAGTGCAAACCAAACAACGCTGGGCTAAGGAGATCGTCGAAAAGTCAAGTTATGAAAGTATAAGACGGTTATTTATTAATTATCTACATATTTCACATAATAAAAATAATAAGTTTGACGACCTCTCTGGTTGGCTTGTCCGCTGCAATGGATCCAGATTTTTTTAATGAAAGTTTACACTAGGAGTGCTTCTCTATTTTCAGGGCAAACATACCCATACTTTCCTAAAAAATGAATTTGAATTATAGTTTCAGAAATTACTACGTTTACCAAACAAACGAAATCTCCATTCATCCTCACCTAATAATTTAGATTTGCTACCAGTTAAAAGATTAACCTTTGTCCTCGGGCAAGTTTAAATTTAGATATGTCGCACTACGGAAATGACGAATTATTTTCATAATATGGCTTCTTATATTTTTAAAATAACAGTTTGTATTTATTCGAATAGCTTAATAGAATGTTAATATTTTTATATATTGACATTAAAATTGCAGATTGCATGATAATCTATTTATGTGGCTTTTTGAAGAGGTTTTTAATTGGAACGTACGTTATATTTTTAACTAGCTTGTGCTCGCGTCTCGCACGCGAATCTATACTATTTTGTCACCTACTTCAATTACTTTACATCCAATTTGGTACTCTCGCCTGTACCATGGACCACGTAATACAATGTTAGAATAAGATACATACTCGCCGAACATATAACCTCCGCCTTTTTAAAGTTGTATAAAAAGTAACTTCTGTCTGACTTTAAATGCTATATTAACTTTTGATAGATTATATAAATTTTAATGAATGAGGACTAAATGTTACCCTAAGATACGGACTATAAATATATTATCAATCTCTTGAATTCAGTTTAGTGGTTTTCGTGTGATGCGTGTTCAAACACATAGACAAACCGGCACACAAATAGACAGGCAAAAGTCTAAAGAGGCTAGAAATTGCTATTACATATCCGAGGCGCTCCAACATTTTTGTAATATACACGACGTACAGACATGCGAAACTAACATACTTATTATATGAACAGACAAGGCGATTTTTTAGTACTACCACTATTAATGTACATTCATATCTTCCTACATGTATGTATAATTAAGTATTGTGACTAGTGTACAGTTCCAACAGGCACATTGACTGTATTAAGTTAGCGTACAACGCACTTTGAATCGGGAACGGGCTCGATCGATCCAATGTCCCAGTTTCATAACTGTATAATATTTGTGTAAAAAAACTTCAGATAATCATATTCCATTTTAGTGTTCCTCAAAGGGTTGCAGTACTCAATCCTAGAACAACATATAATAAGAAAGTGGCTATACAAAAAAACTATATTACCGACAGATTAAGGTTAATTTATCTTTTGAATTAAATTCAAAATAAAGGATTACTCAATTTACAATTTTGAAATTACTTAATAATACCGAGGGGTCCCCATACAAAAAAAAATCAATGTCCTTTTCAAGTTATCTCTAGAATTGTAATGGGTAAATACTGATAAATCTTAATATGTGTATTATTTTAGCTACCACAATAACAACAAAAATAAAACAAAATTGTTAATTAAATAACTTATTTCAATATTGCGTATGCGGTCGTACGGAACCTTTAATGTGCAAATCGAAGTCGCACTTCGCCATTTATTATATGACTGCAATAAAAATTCTACAAAAGTCTGACACGAAGGTAAGATAATTTACCAGATATTATTTAAAAATTATGGCCACTCAGAATAAAACATTACCATAAAATCGTTTGTATAAGACGTAAAAGTAGGTAAATCAGTTCTCCTGTCCTAATTCCAATTTCACCTTTTAAAATATACCTAAATTAAAAATTAAATATACCAGTGATAGTAATATCATTATATATTAGATCAGCTGATGGCTATTTTACTATTTCAATTTCAAACTATCATATTTTGCGTCAAGTATTTTAAGTTACAAATTAAATCCTTTTTAACTGCGAACGTGTAAGTTGTGGAAGGATAATCCTCCCAAGGTATTCCTCGTGGGCTATTACAATGGGTTCTTCAAGAAAGCTATAAAAAGAGATGTCCTTCAAAGGCGGCGATGCACTGTCCTAATGTGTTGTCGCAGATGTCCATAGGCGACGGTGACCACTTTCCACCAAGTGGTCTGTCGGCCATATCGTTAGGGTTTTAGGTTTATTAGCGACAATTTAAATTATGACAAAGCGTTCACTCATTGATGCGAATGCCAGGTACTTTACATATAATTACAAGAGTTGGAGAATATCCCATTAAACAGGCTCCAGGGGTCGCTATCGATCTAGTGTCCCAGTTTCATACAAGCTGGAGTCAACGTACTCGCCTCGGCACGTTCAAGTACCCACCGGGCACACGACGATTACTAAATTTGTTTCAAGATAAAATATATGCACACTTTATCATATTTTCCTATTGGGGTAGGTTCTACTGACCTATAAATTTTGGCAGCATATTAAATGCCCCAATTCGTAAAACAACTTAACCTTGTTATTTTCTGACAATGCTGAAAAAAACAGTAGGTAAAGAGCCATTTATTATTTAGTTAAACTTCGAATAACGAACAACGTTCAATACCATTTAAGTTTAATCTACACTAATATTATAAACAATAAAATGTTACTTTTTGTCTGCACGGATGAAGTCCAAAACTATTAAAGAAGAATATGTCGTCATCACTGAGTGTCATAAAGTATGTTTTAACGGAAGAAAATGAAAATCCAAAATCGCGTAGTTCACGCCGGCAAAGCCGCGGGCGGAAGTTTGTAATAATTAAAATAGGAGAAGTCACGATGCCTAATTAAAGGGAGCTATTAAAAACCGCCTAATTTGGTAACGATGATAATGATGTACGACCGTTCATTCCGCTTCGGTCTAGTCGTTTGTAAATTCACTCTATAACGATCCTCAAAATAAAAATGGAATATTTATTTTTTCTACCATTAAGTCTACGTGACGTCATTTTTAACGTGGCTTTGAATCGACAACTCCTGCAAAGTATTACAATTAGGTTAAAAGTTTTTTTAGATAACATAAATTACCTTATTAATACTAAACCATTTCAAAACAATGAGAAAGATATTACTATTCCATAACCAATGAACGTGTAACCCAGCTACTAATGGTCTTCTAGAAATCTCGTCTCCAAAACCAAGAATTAAACTGGACTTACGATAACAAAATTGTTACAAACACTTAAAATAAAATTTCAAACAATATCGAAACTTTCTAGAATGTAAATTCTAAATCTAAAACAAAATATAACTTATTTTAGTGATGTCAGATATATTTGTGAGCTTAACTTTCCAAAGTACATTCGACAGCTCCTCACATTCCGAGCATATTCCGAATGAAGAGCGTCCAACCGTACAGTTCCCACAGCAAAAGGAATATCATAAAAGGCGTGCCTAATCTTTATAAATAGTGGGAGCATTTCACTGTACCGCGTTACTTTGTCGCTTGTTTCACTATCGACTGCATGAATGTATAAGACTTGATTATTAGAAGAGTATGACACTTTATTATTATTATTATTACCAACAGAAATTGCCAAAGAAAATTGATAGATTTCGCAAATCCTCGCAAACATTCAAGAAGCCCAATATAACTCTCTGAAGTAACCTAAATTTTTCGTGAATCTTGTTAAGCCATAATACATAATTGTGGATTTTGATGTTCCATAATGAAAACGAAATTGTACGGAATACTTGTAAGAGATTCCGAACTTGATCAATTATTAAAAATGTTTAATTCCTCTCATCGCTGATGGATGTCGTAGAAGCATCTTAACAGATTCATGTTTGTTTCGGATTCGTTTTCACAGGTATACTATAAAGTAGTGTAGTCTATTGTTTAGAAGAAAATATGAAATATACCTTCTTTATAATATATGCAATATAAAATCCGGGCAGAACCGTATGCTTTTGCCGAACTAAAACTTCTCTAGCTGTTCAGTATCGGATTTCTAAGCGATTCTTTTACTCGTACGCAGAACCTGAATATGTAGTTAAAAATTTGGAACATGGGATAAGATTAATTAATTAATCAACGGATAATTGAGAACAATAGTGTCCTATTATAACGTACAGTTTAATAAAAGCATTCAACCTCACACCGGCGTCTTGTCAACGAAGGTGTTTGCACGCGGAAGTTTATTTTTACACGCTCTTATTTCATAGAGTCTATTAACAGGTGCACTGCACAGTGGTGCGCGTGCGTTAGTCACGAAGCTGATAATAACTAAAATAAAATTATACAAAATCGACCAAGTTCTTATCCGATTCACACAAGGTTCTTGCAACACTATAACTTTAACTACACTTATACTATAACTTTAACACTATGTATTAAATATGTTCTTGTTAATATTTTAAGACAGCTATCTATAAAAATCAAGTTAACATATTAACGGTATAACGGTACTTAAAAATAATCTGAAAAAATGTAGATAATATCAGTTTCTTGTATGGCATCCCTTCATTTTTAAGTTTACTTTATGTGTTTTTTGTAATATCAGTCAAAGATAAAATAACGATTACATACAAAGTGAATATTCATATAAAACAATGCGACTTAAAATGCACACAAAGTTATTATGAAAACATAAAATAAAATTACATACGCCACTCGTACACTTTCTGTCGAATTTCGTAAACTTTAATTATTCATTCGTGTTTAAAGTGCAATGTTGTATAACATAACTTTTTAAATAAACTGATCTAGATCATTACGTAGCACTATAAACTAGCTCCAAACTAGTTTCTCAGACACAAAATAAATAACCGAGACCGATAAGTTAACAATAGACGCTGAAGAATAGATATTTAATTACAGGAGAGCACGTAGCCGTCGTCGCCAAAAACTTTGATCAAAATATTATTTATTTGACATCTCTTTTTATTCTTGTCTAAATCTTTATTCATTCGCAGTAAGACGTCAATTTTATTCCTTTTCATTTCTTATTTTACTACCAAGTAATTCAGAATCTAAGATATACCGCATATGTCTCTCTTCAATATCACCTGGAACGCTTCCACATTGTACTGCTTAATTTCCACATTTACAAATACAATACCGAATCAAAAACAATATCTTACTAACATATCTACCATGTTAAACAGGTATACCATACACACCGATCACTGAAAACATTATATTCTATTTTAATACTAAAGAATATTTCAATACGCGAAAGCAAGAGCGGCCTATGAACAAAATTACACTAAGCACTACATACTAACTTGGCATTTTCTAGGCGAAATTAATGTCAATTCACTCACGGTCTTTGCAGAAGCTATTATTGGCGTTACGAAA
>DWJG01000037.1:0-12929 GCA_018248795.1 Ectomis octomaculata | reverse complement strand
TTATTAGGGGCGGTCTTTTGCCTGAGGGTGGTCGCTAGCCAGTCAGGTTCCTTAAGGGAACCTTACCACCAAGAAACCTACCCTTTGGATCAAGGGTTTCTTGGTGTATTTTCAGGTTATCAGTTTATTAAGTCAGAGAGTGACCTGTGCTTCCATTGCCTACGTATGGACGTCTCTGAAGTCCTCATACTCAATAGTTTTCCAGGCCGTTACCACTTCAGTGTGACGATTCTGAGAACTACCTTTATTCACCCACATATTTTAAACTACATTCCGCTCGCGACTCCGCCCGCTCGGTGTGTTAATAAAACTAACATTCATACTATATTAATCCTTTTACAGTTAATGTTCCGGTGGGAATTTTGGATTAAAACCACCGGAGAAAGTATTCTCGAGCCTAAAACTATCCATGTACAAAATTTCATACAAATCGGTTCAGTGGTTTAGGCGTGAACAAGTGACAGACAAAGATAGAAAGATATACTTTCGGGTTAAAATATTAGTAGAGATTTGAGAATTTTATCCAATAGTAAATTACTAAGCCTCTTTATTAGCACGCCGAGTATCATCGCTTATTCATTAGCGTTATTAGAATATAACAGTAATTACAGTAGGTAATATTAAAAACATCGTGCATTAAGTAGTGCAATGCAAGTCGTGACATCCTCTTGTCTCGACGAGCAATAAAACGTGGAATAGAACCTTGAATCCTAAACAGTTCTCATTACCGTTAGTCATTACCTTCTTAATAACAAATAACAGTTATAACGTACTGGGTAAATAAATTATTGCTGTTTTAGTATGCTGTTGTTTTATAGAAGACGATCAGCGATGAGCGAATATGGTTATGTTTTACCCCACTGAAAATCAGCGCAGCGGTCCCATGATCTATGCTAAGCTGAGTGTTGATCCCTTTTGCGGTATACCACAGCATAGCGTGATTAAATTTAAATTTATTTGTTTGTTATAGTTTGTTTATGTCCCGTGTGTTATTTTTCTATGTTAATTAAATAACATATAAAAAGAATAAATATAAAAAAATCTTCCTTTCTTTCTTTCTTTCATTAAATAAAAAGAAAAGGTATAAAGAAGATTTTTTTTCTTGCTTATGATGATGGCGCTCTGCCAGCGACCAGAAAGAGATAAATTTCACATGAAGGTTTTTGTGCCTAGAGCATTGGTACTCCACCTTTTTTCATTGATCACAAACATATGTGCAATGGTGTTCCGGTTGACAACCAGCATAAATTCAAAATAAATTCTAAAATGACGTTTTTTCCTGATACAATCAGACGTCTGCTGTAAATTAAATAATATATTATGATACACTACTTATTATAAATTGTAGTATGTACACCGTGGCGTGGAAACTTAAGGTAGGACGTATTTAATCAGAACACATTAGTTTTTCTTAAGGATGTCAAAATTTAAAATGGTTTAAAGTAAATACCTGATAGGCCAACCATAAATATCCAGGGTTGATTATAGCTGGCCTAGACCATTAGATGACGTTCTCGCGTCTCTGCGTCTCCGTCGTCCATGGTGACGAGGTGGAACACCGTCAGGTTTTTACTCTGTTGGAGTCCGACATAAGGTCATGATTTCTGGCAATGCAAATAAATAAGTAGGCAAGTGCTACATGAACCCGCGGACGCAGGTTTCTGTACCAATATGCAATATCTAAATGACCAATTTCGTAAAATAAAATGATTTATTTATTACACGTA
Organism: Ectomis octomaculata; assembly: GCA_018248795.1. Lineage (NCBI taxonomy): Eukaryota > Metazoa > Arthropoda > Insecta > Lepidoptera > Hesperiidae > Ectomis > Ectomis octomaculata. Next base: position 11,202 of record DWJG01000037.1, on the reverse strand, counting down.
ATACGTGTACATTAATTTACAAAATTAGAAATATTTTGTTAATTGTGATGTATGGGGCATTGTTTAATCGTTTTTAATATCTTATCTTCACTACCACCGCTTACAAGATCTTCTTGCTATGAAAGAAGAAACGCCGGAAGAAACTCACAATACTACTAGTAAACAAGTTTATTCGTTTACTTTCGTTATTACTTGTTATGGCAGCTATCGCAACATATTTTGCGATTACATATATGTATATCTATTACGGTCTCAAAGTGGCTGTGACACATGGATGGACAGATTCCTTTATTTGACATTCGGTAACGACTTAATTGGATCAGAATAGATTTGTATGGATCACCTATATTTTACAAGCTTTTATTCAGTTTCACTTGTCCCGATGTTGGAATGAATAAAGATGGTCATGGAAACCCATTAATTAAACGACATAACCCCAAAGAATTTGGGCTCATTGGATCCGTCTTGACGAGTACTTTTGTGCTAGCTGGTAACAAGGGTCTGATGATGGAGCTAGAAGGTGGCTATAGAAATGTAAGAATCTTTCAATTCAATTTTGAAACAGACAACTTCGTCAGACTGAGCTGAAATTTTGTAAATCCGTTTGGTTTGGATGACAATGCATAGTAGTTGCGTAACGTCATTCTAAATCCAATATGGCGGTACACCCAAGATGGTGGACTAGATATTTTTTTAATGCATTCTTACAATATGGGATAGTCTAATGAGAATAAAACAAAATAAAGTGATGTCGCTCTATATCCAATATGGCGAATTTGTGAAGGTGGCGGACTAAGTTTTTTTATGCTTTCCTACTAATCTGGGTACTAAATGAGGTGACTTGCCGAAATTACGAATGCAAGTTAAACATTGTTGCTTCAATCATTATGTTTTTTGGGCGTGTAACATAACTTGTAGAATTTCTATTCATCTATGTGTATTATATGAACATAACAAAAAATTTCATCATCATTCTTGATTTGAAGGAGTTCAGTCACATACACACATATAGAAGTACAGTTTTGAATAAATAATAACACAATCCTAATGCACTGCACACATTGTTGGACTCTAATTATTCTGATATACATATGGCGAGGAATCAAATGCATTGTTATCTAAATAGCCATCTTTGTCCGACTCGTATGTCGGACATTCATTTTATTTAACCAGTCGGTGCGCACGTTAGGCGCAGATGCTGTTCCGAGAAAGTAAGTCTTGATAAGCAATCATAGGCACTAACACAAGCTTAACAAACTCATCTCAGGGGCTTCGTGCCTCCATACAATCGTCCACCTGGGTAAAGACCACCTCCGCGAAAATATCTGCAATTGGAGGCTCCCGAATATTAGGGCGCGAATAGCTGGGCTGTACTATTTTGTAAAAATTAAATCGCTCACTAAACAATGATTGAATGGTTACATTATTTATATTGTGTTATTAATTTAAATTAATGTCATTGTTTATTTATTTCTTATATACACAATACAGGATTAACAAACTTTACAGATTTTGTCCAATATGTTTGTCAAGCATTTACAGGTATTCTCCTGCTGCACTGCGTGTAGTTATGTTAGTAAAAAACACGTCGATATCACGGTTCCATTCAAACAAGCCGTGGAGTAAGGTTAGCGCTCTGACTAAAGGCGTTTCCTTTACACGTAAGAGCCGACATTCTGTTACAGCGAACAATTTGTTTCGTCGAGTCGTAGACATAATTGTCCGGGACATGCAGTGCAATGAAACAATACAGTTTGAAAACAAATACAGATCATAACTGGAAATTGACATCAAATATTTATGTAAATTATCGCATGCTAATGTAGTGTTGAATATTTATTGGCAGGGTTAGACAGTGGCAGATCGCGATGGAGGAATATGGTATCCCGCAACAGTTGCAGCGCGGCGCGTTGGCGCTAGTGCTGCGCATGTCGCGACCGTTCGGTGTCGCGCAGCATGTCGTCGCGTCGCGCTCCCTGCGCCTGTCGCGACCGCTCTTGCTGTACGGACGAACGGCGGCCCTATTAATTAGTCAGTTAATTTTAATACACTATACTAGATTATGTCGCGCTGGCCAATCGCAAATGATGGACTATATACATCTTCGAGTCTTTTCTATCATCAAAAGGACGTTACAAGAAGTAATTATTACAGGTTTGTACATGATCTACGAAACTATTACGCGTCCCTCTATCTTGACGCCGAGGAATGGATTAATCTCGTTATTGCTGTGGAGGGTCAATATGTTGTTAACCTCTGTCATAAACGTCATTGGCATATTCAGTGCTCCAAAGCGGCTTCAGCATCTAATTCAATGTTTATGTCAATTGGAAAAGGTACGTACGAAATAAGGTAAGGCTTGTAGGTATGGACATGGATGCCGTTCACACTTATACATGTGGGAACCGTCATCAATGGGGCATTCCACGTCAAGCGGGCTGCTAAAAATTGTTAATTAATTCTAATTTCATTAATTTTTAAATATGTTATAGATACGTATACATATATGTTTTTATCCTAGATATATAATATTTTTGGAAGACAGTGTATAATAGTACAAGTTAATGGACATTGTTTTGACTAACTCATAGTATGCATTATATCAAACGCAGGTACTAAGTTTTAAAAAGTTATTATTAACTATACTAACCAATGAAATGGATTTAAATGAATTTAAATATGTTTTTTTGCAAACAATCTTGTTTCGTCTCTAAAATTGAAATTTTTCATAGGTAGATTTTCTTTATTTTTTTTCACAAGTAGGTCTTAGTACAAACATCAACACTTTATATCTGCCCGCTTGACGTGGAATGCCTGAATGAGTAAATCGAAACTTAATATATGGGATTTCAACATTTGGTTACTAAACCAGCATCCCTAAGACCTTCCATCTAAACTGATATAGTTGAAGTAGCAAAGTTATATTTGTTATCTCTTTCTGCCACTTCTTCTTGACCTTATAATTGTTTCTTCTCCCGATGATGTTGCATACAATCCGGTTTCTGGCCAGGTCGTAGTACGCCTGCTGCTCTTGTTAATATCACAGATGACATACGACAACACCAACTTCAGCATACAGTATCACGTTGCTAGATTCTAGCAATACCTTCGATGTTGTTATTTTTGACATCTTGTTAGTCATTTTGCGCTAAGGCGCATGCAACGTGTACACATTAAATGCCGTTTTTCCTCTTGAATTGCTACGAATGGCGGTATACCGCAGAGTGGCGTGTTATTTTCCCTATTATTTTCAGTATTTATCAATTGCGACGGCGTTCTTTACGTACGTACACCTCATCAACTATCTACATAATACCTTTTACAGTTATTATTATTTATGCCATATTCTCTTCTCCCTACTATTCATCATTCTAAATCCTTTTCAGTTGATGATAAAAATGGATGTCTTAACGTGTAACCTGTAACCTTTCAGACGTATCATATTGTATTATATTTTTGTATTGTATTCTTTGTATTATATAGCATATTTTTCTCCACCGACAGGTGCCTGGTAAATTGACAACGATAAGACTGCCTTTTGTTGTCTTTTTATGGTTTACGTTGTTGATTTAGTAGTCTCTTGATTGACAAACATTGAAGTATATTTCTATTTGCATTTGTACATTAATGTTTCAGGTGAATATGAAATCGCTTTCTAATTGCAATCTAAGAAGAACAGAGAGAGTGCACACCATCTCATTAATACTATATTTGACAACATTTACAAGTACGCACGTCATTACTTTTCTCTTCCGCTTCATGGTCCTTGACAACAAGTTCTCTTTTGAAGGTGATTTATATTTTACAAGTATCTAGCGACTCGACATATGTTATTCTACCTTAAAATTTATTTTTATCCTAGAGCTATTCTTGTCGCCCCCTACCAGGTGTAATCTATGCCATTCAACAACCTAACACAAAAATTAAATTAAAATCCATCCAACTGTAAGGAGAAATTTAAAATAATACACACCCGCTTGAATTATACACGGAATGAGGATTCCAATGTTTGAATGGTGCATGGTGGATCTTTCGGTTGAACATTTTATTAAGTTCCCATCCATCCATTATTTTTTGACACTGAAATGTAAAATTTAACAAAAATACTGAATTTTTGCAAACGTTACCTTACAATACCTGTTCTAATAAATTATATAATCATATACCTTCTGTTCAACAGTCCACAAGTAGTTAGACACATAAAGAGACTACTAAATTTATATTTAATTTATTGAACTTGTTTAAGAATACTCAAAAATATTTAAATCTGTATGCAAAACTGCCAAAGTACGTAATGTACATAATAAAATAAAAACTTGAAATAACAAAATCAAAACTGTTTGGAATATAATTAATGCCAAAAAGGAAAACTTCGAGCAAATGAAAATTAAGTCACGCATTTTTTAAGTCAACCACCAAGCAATGTTACATTCATTTTACATTCAGACGGGTAAAATCACTGGATATTATTGGTGTTTTAAAAACTAATTGTTATAAATCCTGAAGATTTATGAAGAATGTCTGTTAAAGTTTTTAAATCAGTTATAGAACCCTACCTACTTTATTTAACTACTTACTACTACTTTGAGCTTTACACATTACTTCTAAAATTACATTATTCATTAGTATTTAGGGGAAATCTTTAAATTTATTAGAATCATCAGAAGCTAGTTTTAAAATAGGTGTTGAATAGTATAAAGAGTTGTTGTAATGTAATAGCTGCAAATCTGTCAACTTTTTCATATGGATTGATTTCGATTTTAATATGGAACACGCATCACTGACCACACTGGCTAATATCTCGATCTGGAATCTCTCTCATATCAAAGAAATAGAATGTACCATTCCAGGGGTACACATCCCTCTTAAGCTATTTGGGAATCAAATATAGAAATAGAAAGCACCATTAGAACCATTGTATAAGGATATTATTTATTCCAGGTATATGCGTTGTGTTAAGGTTGTTCTTCAACTTCGTGCAGCACGTCGTGATAGTTCTCATTATGGCTCAGTTTGTGCTGCTGGCGCTGCGCGTGCGTCTGACGCTGAGTGCTGTCAACGCTACTCTGCAGCAGTTGCATTCCACATTAACATGTTTGTTTTGTTATATTATCTTTAGGATTCCGCAACGGAACCCTGTTATTAAGACTGCTGATTCTCCATCTGTCTACCGGTAACAGGGATATATCTCTAGAACCATAATAGGTACACACTTGCTGGCTACATAAGGAACGATGTGGTGGCACGTAATCTGTAGGTTGAGGGCGTCGAGAAATTGTGCGGCGTCCGTCCGCGGGTATATTTGCTCGCGCGGACTAGGGCCCACACCCTCCTTACACCTTAAGGGTTTCGCGCCCCTCTTCGCGCATCCAGCCGAGGGCCGCCCGCTCCCGCGGGAACACTTGGGGTAGGTTATATCCTATGTATAACATCTTGAGGATGCCAGCTTGGGTCTAGGACCTACAGACTGACAGACCCATTCACCTTCCCTCCGCACAACGGAGGTCCATGTCTCCGAAGGTAGTAGTCCTTTTGAGAATTGCCCGGATAAAAAAGAAGGAATCATCGAGGCCCGTAGACCCTTTACCGATGTCACTGACTGACTGACTTGCTGGCTAACGTCAACACCTCATAATGGGGCAGTACCATCAAGATTTTAAAAACGAATATCTTTATGTGAAAATTATCATACATAGATCCTACATACTACAAAATTTGCAGAATAACACATTTTCTATTAAGCTACATAGTAAAATTTACAAAATGCTGTAAAGCGTTTTATAAATAAAAGATCAAGTGAAAGGTGTTACCGTCCCAGCTCTAAGAGCAGATGCCTGAATAATAACAATAAAATTCAATATATATTACAATGTATTATTTAGCTCAAGAATTAAAAGCAGCTATAAAACAAAGGAATCAGAACGGGGGAATTTCCATATACGGAGATATACTGTTGGAACAACCTACACCTGCACGCCTTTTGGAGAGAGGTAAGTCAATTATAGGAAGACTGGGAGAAAGAAAGACTTAGTTTTGCTATCGATTCTACGGTGTACTAAAAGTACAAAATTTATTCAAGTGTAAAACTGCATAGTTAAATGGGTAGGAATATTTGTAAAAACAAGAAATCTTTATCGGTTAATACAGTAATGTTAATCAACCTCGTATTCGAATCTCGTATATTTTTTCCATATCCTTATTAAAATGAATTGATAAATACACTGTAATATTTAATGCCACAAGCATATACACAAAAGACACCCTGTTAAGACTTATGTACATTTCTTAATTGATGATCATTTTCAAATATAGTTGTAACAATCCACGTCTAGAGATTTCTATTAGCACCAACGTATGTGTATAGACTTCAGAACAAAGCATCATTAGTAAGTTGATCCTATAACGGTACGTTGATGAGTTACTCAGGAACGTTTTATTTTTATCCAACTTCAAAATACTTCAGAACACTTGACTAGGTAGACCGATTTAGCTGATTCTTTTTTATATGAAATCTGGTGCTTTCCACGTGGTCCCATTTTTACCACATCAGCATCTGATGTTCGGATTCGAGAGAAATCGAGAGATATCCTGAAAAATGATTAGGCAACGTATCGTGTTTTCTTACATTGTATGTCTTACCTTATGATTTTCTTACGAAAATACCTAAATTTACGTCTGAAAATCATCACCTTACGTAGCTGAGCTGATGGTTAAATTCCACCGCCAAAAGGCGGTAGTTCTTGCATAAGTTCGTTGTGTAGGAACCTATTTGACGATTCTATTTGCATTTAATTTACCAGTGACTTGTTCTTATATCGATGGCATAGTGATCCCGCCTTGGACTGGAAGGGAACGGAAAAGAGAGAACTACTCAACAATTATAGGCACGTGTATCGGGTTTTCTCATGCTTTTTTATCGTGTGAATAACTCGTAACGGAATCTTCCGCCATCAGGGCCTATTTATTTTTAAATAGTGGTCAGAACAGATTTTTTTAAATTTTTGATCTGGAATATTGTAATTTTTACAAATCTTAACAAAAATTATAAATATTAATTACAAAACTTTATAAAATTAAAATACGTATTCGAAGTATGGTGTTTTGTCGGTATATACACTTAATGTGTTCTGATTTATTGTTTTTGTTGTTCATATTTCCAGATATAAATACTGTATATTTATATATACCTTATATATACATACCATACCTACCCTTTATATAAAGGGTAGGTATGTTTCTTTTTGCTACGCGACGGAATCCATAGGCGAACTTAGGCTCCAGACATAACTCTCAGAATTAGCAGGCTGAAGTAGGAATGGGCTGGACACATAGCTCGGAAGAGGGGACAGTGGTTGCGGACGAAAATTATAGAGTGGCGACAACGTCGGTGGACTGACGACCTTAAGAAGATAGCGGGAATCCGCTGGATTCAAGGAATCCGAAACCGGTTGGATCAGAGAAGGAGGAGAGCCTATGTCCAGCACTGGACCTCGAAAGGCTGATGGATGGATGTTCCTTTTTCTGTATACCTACCCTTTTCCTTTGTTCTTTTTATCACGCTACTTAAGCGATTAGGCCCTATTTCTGTCACCACTATAGTATTTTTATTGTTTGTTTAATTAAATGTGTACAGTAAAGTATGTTTGATTGATACTTTGATTTGTCTTTCAGAACGAGCAAAATCCAGGATGGTAACGGAACACATCACTGTCCGTAAACTCTCTTCGTCGTTCTGCTACATACAGGACGTGATCAGGCAATCAGTGAACAACAACGAACTCCTAATAATGTTGATATTAATAGGCACACTTCTTAACATGGAGCGGTTTATGCATGGTCTTCTTTTAGCACATCTTGGTACTAAGTCATATCTATTAATTTATTGCCCAAAATTAAAGGAAGATCGTCTATGCCTTAAAGGTGGAGGATTGTTTGTTCAGATACATATATGGTTAAAGTTATGTGAGCAAAGATAGTTAATATACATCTTACGTTGAAGGTTTCGAATTCCAAGCTCCTCTTAGTTTTCAAAATTACCTACACATTGAATTTTAATTCTTCATTCATTTATCACTTTTTGTTAATTGATTTCGGAGTGTACTATCAAATTCAAATGTTTTATTCATCATAAGGTATATAAATACACTTAATGAACGTCACAACATCTTATCCAACAGTAGAATTATTTATCGTCTCATTGATCCGATTTGAATGTGTTGATTCAAAAAGGTTTATTGAGGTAGTCCGGGGAAAAAAAAACCCAACAAGATATTACAATTTACCTTAAAATTATGCAGTGTTTGTCTCAAAATTCAAAAACAATTCTAGTGCAGTAGATACGCTACTTTATAACTATTGTGAAATAACAATTGCAAACATATATACATATATAATACATTAACATTGTGTATTTAAAGGTAAGGCAACTGCAACAAAGGTGTTACTGAATGCATTCCTGGCGTTCTTTTGCTTGGTACTTTGCATTGACCTCGCGATGCTCTTTGAACCATGTCATCGAGTACATAACGAGGTAAGTTTTGTGTGGGATACTACCATTTCATAGCTGTATTTTTTTTATAACACTGAAGTAGCAAGCGAGCATGCAGCCAACTGATAGTAAGTGGACACTGCCGCCCAAACACCACACTGTCTGTGACAAGCCTCAAATGGTATTACTTAAAGGTAGTGTTAAAAAAAATTAGTAGTAATGTTAATGGGAATGGTAGGTTAATATTCGTTAGTGATAAGGACGTAGGGACTGTTAGTATAAGTTAGTTCTATTAATATGTGTTAGACCATGTATGTAAGTAAATGTTACCAAATAAATGTAAGTATAGTAAGTAAATGTTAGTACCAGTTGGTCCTATTTCAGGTTGGTCACAAATGCGTTGCTACTCCTGAAGACTAAGGTGGTCGCTTCTTGTATAAGTATTCTACCGGCATCCATACCCTTCAAACCGAAACGCATTTTGTTCTAAAACAAATGCTTCACGGAGAATGAGGTGTAGCTGTGGTACCGACCCGGGCGAACCGTATACAGGTACCTAGTAGAAGTCTTTTTATAAGAGGATTAGTGATTACTGCCGTTGATAATTACAGTGGTAGAACATAATGGTAAAATCATCACTATTGTGGGGTAAGCTTTTCTGAGAGCCTTTACTTTGCTACTGTCCTGATTAGCTCCTAATTCGGGTTACTTTGTGAAAGATCGGTCATTTTGAATAGACAATTTCTCAATACAGCGTAGTAGACTGAACTTCACACTGTGAAATTTGCTCCATATAACGGGAAAGTAGGCCATTTATAGAGAGAAATTTATAAGATCTGCACTTACGGTAGTTGTCACGTGTCTTCTTTATGATAACAAAGCTATATAATAATGCAAATAAATAAGTAGTATAACTAGTTTTTGAAAGCATGCCTGAGACATTTTACGTCGACTATTTTCTTTCGATCTTAACCAACTTAGGAGAAGCGCTCAAAACTGATGAATTACCTAATTATTCAACTCATTAATAGATATGATTTCTGTATGTGTGTGTGTCTTCATATTTGGTGATGAATATAATTTGGTTAATACCGCAATTAATGAAAATCTTGGACACTAGGTGAAGAAAACACTCAGACTTGTATATAAGCTAAAGCAGTGCAGAGAATTCTGTACAAAAGAGTTGTTATATGAGTTGGAACTGTTCCGGCGGATCATACAACTGAGTACACCGGAGTACTGCCCACTCGGAGTCTGCTTGTTAGGAAGACGAGCGTTATTCAAGGTTAGTTTTAATACATTGATCAAAAGTCGCAAATATTAAAGAATATAATAAGTAAAAAAAAGAAATTTTTGGGGGACTTTGAACGTGCCCCAACTCAGACTCAGATATGACTATGAGCGTTTTTTAAGATTTCCCTGTCTGGAAAAATCATAAAGAATCTACATCCAATATTTTTGTCTACAAACAGTTTACGTGTTTCAAAAAGTTTAATTCCATTATTTCCCTAAAAAGCTAAATTACTTTTATACCTTATAACCAACTTGTTTTATAACACTGAAGTAGCAAACGAGCATGCAGCCCATCTGGTATGGCAAGTAACGTAAGTAAAGATATCTGTTGCTCATGACTGCAATGACAAACCGAACAGGACTATTAAATGGAGTGTTAGAATATAACTTCTTAAAAATTATATCGTGTTTTCTTACTTTTTATAACTTATTTAGGTATTTATTTACGTCTGAAAATAATCAGATCAGCCGCGCGAGCCTGAGAAAGCATTCAGCTTTCATCTTACGTTGATGAGCTGAATGCTTCCTCAGGCTCGCACGACATATTTTTATTTGGCAACGAGATAAAGTCATAAATTTATTTTTTGCTTTTTAGTCGGTTTGTTGTAGGGTTCATGGCGGTTTTTTATTTAGTAAAAAAAATATTATTTTGCTACAAGATCATTTTCTTCGGAGCTTTCGTTGAAAACCACCCAATCTTTTTATATCCCTCGATATTTGTGGTGCAGGAGTCTAGCCTAGCCTAGCCCTGTAGCCTGCTCCCACAACCTTATATAGAGGCACAATGCATGTGCAGGGTTTTGCTACAAGAGCCTTGCGGCTCGGTCCTAGAATTATCTTATCTTACTTTAAAAACCTCTTCTCTGTTACAGATATTCGGCGGAATGGTGACATACTTAATTGTCATTATACAGTTACAATGAATATGTTCATAATTTTAGAAATCTTTTATTGAAACACTGTCCCGTTCTGTTCACCTCATCCACGATTACCACTAATAGGTATTACCTATTCGTTTCGTAGCTTAGTGATGAGTCTTCTTTTTCGTATTGCAGCTTTGAAGTAAATTTGTAAGTACTGGTCGATTATTAAATATATATTAATTAATGTAATTTCTATATTTCTGACAGAAGTCAAAACTAAGTTATTTCATTCTTCAATGCTACAATTAATTTGTTTCATCATTATATTGTAACAGAGTTAGTTTTAACCGACTTCAAAAAGGGGGAATTAACAATTTGGTCGCATATGTTTTTAAGTATGCTTACCGTGAACTTCTATTTTTTAATTTGAAATGTTTTAAAAGGGTACGTTCCTGATGTCAAATGCCTCCTCAGGCTCTCTCCACTTGGCGACGACATCAACATTATAAGAAATATTTTATTCTTTTGAGTTAGTTTTTGGCGTTGGAGTCTGATTTT
>DWJG01000036.1:0-13027 GCA_018248795.1 Ectomis octomaculata | reverse complement strand
TTTATTTTTTTATAAAAACGATTTTTTTTCCACTTTTTGCATTGCATAAACATTAAAGTAAGCAGTAAAAGTAAAAAAAAGCAAAAGTTAAAGTAAGTAGTAAACAGTAAGAAAATATAGTACTATATATTTCTTCAACAGTGTACATTAAACAGTCCCGAAATATAGTATAATACAATACATTTTATTACGATTAGCAACCCTATTGCCAATAACTTTATCGACGTTTAACGATAACTAAATAGTATCCTTCACGGTGTCGTCAATATCTTGACGTGCAAGCTGCAATTAATCTGTGTCCCACAAAATTAAAAATGTCACCTTTATTTAATAAAGTGTTACAAGGATTTTCATTATTTTGAACTGAAGAAGTAGAAATATAATCCACAATCATTATCTGTTCACGAATATATCTCATCGCTATTTCTATAAAAAGTAATATATGTTACTAAAGTAGTAAGTAATTTATAATTGCAAACATTAAAAACTTTCCTGTAAAATCTACATAGTTTATCTGGTTAACTGGCGTGGAAAATTTTGGCTTGAATCCTACTCATTGTGATACATGACTCATGCCCAACAGTGGGACATTTTAATGTAAAAAAGTAGCTAATGAGCGTGCAGTTCCGTGGTAACTGTTATCTATATATCCATACCCCTGTTACACACCTAGAACCATTCTAAGGTTAATTAGTCTAAAATATAAATTGGTATACTAGTTGGTTAGGATAAGTTTGCTCTATTAATATGTATTGTTAGTTTATGCAATTACCTCCTGTCCTATTAGAAGTTGGTCACGAACGAGTTACTACTCCTGAGGACTGAGATGTTTTATTAAAAAATCAAGTTTAAATTCGTGATAGGTCTTATTTTTTCACGCACAACTTCTTCCGTGTCGACTACGCGATTTTGGGTTTATTTCCGTTAAAATAAAGCTTATGCCACGTCACAACGTAGCATTCCAACTGAAAAATTTATTTATATAGGTCCCGTAGTTTTTAAATTTAATCATAGCAAACAAATACATCGATTTCCTGTTTATCATATTAGTGTAAATGAAACCTTCAAAACGATAGTTAATCTCCCCAAACCAGACCATAATAGAGTCATCAATCGATCACAAACAACAAACAGAAACAGCAAGTGAACATTTGAATTCAATTCAGTATCTAATTCGGTCCGCTAATTAGTGATTACCAGGTCAATCGCTGGCGCGTCACACGACATGAGTCGTCCGTGCACCTCACCTCATTAAAGCGCAAGAGGTCGTCGTCTTTTTGCGTCCTAACAATGCGCCATTACTCATTGCTGCAACTGACACCTGCTAGGACGTCGGATTGTTCGTTTTTAGGGTTCCCCGCGCATAGGGTGCTATCCGAACCCTGTTTTTGGCTCCACTGTCTGCCTGTCAATCCTACGTCCTTCACAGTACAGTATGTTTGTTTCGCTTTAAACATATTTTACTTTGGCCTCTCTAACAACAAATTTTGGTAATAATTTAGCCAAGAGCGTGTCAGACACGCACTTTAACGGTTCCATATCAAAATGCAATATTTAGATAAGTGGTTTAGTAAATAATATAGTTTTTATTATTTAACTATATACTAATTATGTGAAAATTCCATGTCTGTACGTAATGCGGTTAAAAATCAAGGTAAACGGTTACCATACAGGACATCGGAACAGAGGAATAGGAATAGAGGCGTCCTAGTTACGGTTCAACTACGAATAAATGTAAAAAACATGAGCAACAAATAAACTAGGGCATAAAGTCAATTGTGTATGGTCGACGAAACTACAACTAGACTAATAAAGTTAAAAATATTCTACGTTTGTACGGAACCTTCGTGTGCGTGTCGGATTCGCACTTCGCAGGCTATTGTACGGCACAACCTCCTTTGTGCTTACTTTGACAAATTCATACTTGCTTTGACAAATTATTCGCCTCTTCAGTTTACTGTCTATAAAAAATAGACGGTAACTATAGGATCGCTTTGTCCCATCGACCGCCGAACAAGAACCATTCGGCTGAAATTAATATCAAACAGGACCATACTGAGACTATTGACCTCATAGTTACTAGCAAAGTAATAATGTTACTCATTAATTGTTGTGCATAGTTTAGTTTGTGTCAGTTGTCTTTTAATTCGCACTCGTCCAGCGTGCTGGACTATGGCTTAAATCCTGTTCGTGGAGGACACTCGTTCTCAACAGCGGCATATTAATAGGTTGATCATAGATTTTGTCTTTGTCCAATTTAAGATTATTGTATGCCCGTATAGGGTAGGCTGTTGTACTGTATGTCAAATCTGTATATGTAACACCTTTCACATGTAAAAAGTAACAGTCAACAATAAAATTATTCTATTCTATTCTATTCTATTCCAATTACACTATTTTAATGGGCATTGCTTGCGTTTTGTTTACGCCTTAATGGCAATCCACTTTATAGTAATCAGGTATCGGTTTCATGACGCAGAGTACATCACTTATAATGGAGTAATTATTGATTAAGAATTCTCACTTGCTTTTCCTTGTGTGAGTTGTGTCTTTAAGTCGTGTGAAGTCCATCGATCTTCACTTATCCAGCGCGGCGCCGTGGACTGTCACCTAAAATCTTTCTGATCTGAAAAGAACCGTGCACATCAATGGGTTGCAATGAAACATAGTTAACAGACTTCGCCCATGTTTGGTCAAGGATTACGCTGCAGTAGAACTACTGAAAAGTTAAGCCAGAATGCCACGATGCATGTGTCTACAGTTGCAGTACAAAGAATAAAAGTAACTCTAACATACTTCGCCAACTCGCCTGGAAAGTTCAGACAAACTGCAGGCCTGGTGGTTAGACTTACAACATACTAGGAGTTTCATAGAAATGTTTGAACCGCAAGTTTAAGTATGGGTTCTGTTTACAATCTATTTCTATTGTTTCTTTAAAAGTAAATAAGTCTTTAATGGAGGTATTCATCTGGTGTCACTTAGAAATTATCTGCTTTAACGGTCGCTTATCTATAATTCCACCAATTCGCACTTGGCCAGCGTAATGGACTATAGCCAGAATCCTTCTCATTGTGAAATGACCTGTGCCCAGCAGTGGTACAATAATGGTTGGTGACGGTGTATCATGCGGAGCGTTTTGTGGATACTCTTCGATATGTTGCTGTACGAGTGGGCTACTTGCCCGTTTGCTACTTCATATATAAAAATATCGAGTATACCAAAGGAGTCTGTAGAAGACACCGATATCAAAATTATTAAACATTTATTCTTCGCCTTTTAGCGTACACGTTATCTAATAAAGTCGGTTAAATCTTTGTTATAAAACTTTATATTTTGTATAGAAAAAGTATAAAGACTTAGTTAACTAAATCCTGAGGGTACTAGCGATACATTTTTGCATCATGCATGGCTAGTGGGTGAGTGGCACTGATAAAGCCGTTTAATTTTTCGCCAGCCAGCAATTACTCATTGCTGCGAGTGACACCCGCTGCGGCGTCGGAGCGGAACCGCGTCGTTTCTTTGTTCAGGTTAATCCCACTTCGCCAACCCCGCCGATTTTTTACCTCCAAAACGCTATTTTCGTTGGCAAAGCCCTCGGTTTTGGCAATGTTGGGATGGAACTAAACCTCAGGCTTCAACCGATTTCTAACTTAAACAAACTGTGTTTGGGCATTTTATTATGTAACGATATATAATTAACGTTAGCTGGATAGATTTTACTTTCGAAAATAGCGTCAAGTCAGTAGTAGAGTCGAGGATTAGGTTAGTAATCACTGAAGCGTGTTTAAGAATCAAAATTATTCTTCAACTACATCATATGAAACCTCAATGAAATAGTTAAAAATCTAATACTGACTTTAAGCACTTGTTTTTTTTGTTCTTTTTACCGCCTGATTTTTAGATAAATTTCTTCAGATCCTATTCAACAATTATCAGAATTGATTATAATTATAGCGATGATATCATATAAAATATGTACAAATGAAAGCTGTTTTAAGAACCTCCTTACGTTTAAAGTACGCTAAAAATATATCGCTAAACACATAGGAGCTTAGCAGATTTTAGAATGGCGATTACTGCACTCGTCTAAATAAAACGCTACACGTATATACATACGTACACATACATATAGCCAACATTTGAGTGTAGGGCGTCCTCAAACTACGTCACTAGTACGCTCGACGGGCGAGGTCTTTGTTCGCCTCCGAGCTCAGAATCACGAGCCCGCCTCATGCCTCCGATAAGGCATCTTAACTGGCAGACTGCGATGGATGGAGATAACCAAACTTCCTATGTAATCGTGCGATCACGTATCGGATGGGTAAACGGTTTGACAGCCGAATAATAAAGTGATATCCTTAACACTTTAAACGGTCGTTTAGTTGCATATTTTAATGGTCGGCGTCAAGATGACGAAGTAATGATATAGAGTTCCAAACTTTTAACGTCTATAAAATTTGAAAATTTCGTTTGTTGGTCTTGCAGACTGCAGACCGATGCGGCTAATGTTGATCTATTGTAGTACTTGAGTGATTCAATCCTTAAGTGGATTACTGATATCGACACATAGGCGTGGCGTTACAAATGTATTATTTTACGAACAAATATGCTAGAAAGAAAGATAAAGGGGCTTAAATTTATTTTATTCATCTGGAAAACAGAACTATGTATTGAGACAAGTCCGATGCGCCTTTTAAATATGCAACATACAAGTAAAAACGTTTGTGAAATCCACCTGTTCGAAACCGTCTCCTGATGGTAACTGCCTATTGTCGTATATTTAGTATTTTTGATTGGGGACCTGTCCAGCAGCGGTTAGCCTTTTAACTAAAGGATGGATAAATGGAACACATATAAAATTTGTATAATGAACTATAACATTTAACATATAAAATTTGATAATGAACTATCCCCCCCTCAGGCGTGGGAATTTCTTTCTTGTAATGGAGGGGATAGTCCATAAAATGTTGGGCACGTGCAACCTAGAGGAAGGGCAAAATATATCAATAAATGATAATGTCCATTGTCACGTAATTAACGCCTATACACTAGACATGCCATATTATCAGTCTAGCAACCTCGACTCGGACGTCATGTCATTGATAGATATCTTGACAGGCGAGTTGCGTTGGAACATCTTAGTGAACTACTTATCAGAATCCCGCTGCTGAGCGATAAGCCTATCTGTGTTGCGTTATCGACCCATTTGTGTCCCACTGTTGGGCCTCAGTGTTACTCATACGGTAAAATTTGGTTTTCTAGATTTAAGCACAAAAATTTAATGAAAAATCTAACGACGATCCGACCGGCGCGTAGTCCAGAACCGTGATCCCGGGGTCGAATCCCTGCGAGACAGAATCTAAATGATGAGTTTAGACATATGTTACTGTGGGGGTTTGGGTGTGTCCATGGCATTCACGATACAGGGAATCCTAGTGTGGGGCTACTGAGTGTAGAGTCATTGCAATATCTCGCTTCTGGGCAGAGACATTCTCTCCGAAAAAAAAGAATATGATAGGATTAGGTCTCGCCTATATTTGAGACTTTTTTGGAAAATCTTTCAAATGTGCAAGTTTCCTCGCGAACATTTCTTTCATTGATAAATAATTTTATTGATAAATAATTTGTTGTTTTGTAATACTGATATACCTCCGAAACATCAAAAGTATCGAAGTATCGTCACCGCCGAATGATTGAAAACTTATTATTGTATAGTTATGGATTTACTTCTCGCCAAATTGTTTGTAAAGTTAACATGTCTTGGAAAAATTAGGACTGCAGTGGATTTTAAATAATATGAGAGTGGGAGGTTGCTTTATACCACTTAAACATAGTAATATCAGTATCAGTGTAATTTTCTTCAACACAAAACTGGTACTTGACTATGATAATAATGATCTGTGGAGTTCTCCAAGAGCATAACCGAGAGAGCTCTTCCTCATTTTTGTTCGGTAACGTTTAATCACGCCTCAAGGGCAAACTTAAAAGGTTTGCTTGTTTTCTCCCTCAATGACACCCTTCTAACATAGTGGTATGGTTACGGTATATGTGCTAGGGGCGACGATGCTACCCAGTTTTTCTTTTTACCTAACTTACCGTACGCAGTTTCTATACGATACTCTTTTACTATGATAACCTTCCGTTAACTTCTTCGACAGTGTTAAGTTAGTTTTTAAAGTCTATATGCATTTGTATGATGAAATATTTTACTTTCTCTCAAAATTACGGAATAAACATTTAAGGTGTTTCGAATGTGTAGGAGACATGACGTGTAAAAACCAGTCAAGAACAGTTCTGCAAATCGAAATATATAGGACAGTTAATTATTTCTTCAAGATGAGATAGTTTTTCTGTTAATTTCGTTATTATAATCGTGGTGTCATGGTATTTTATGTCAGTTTTATTGTAATAGAAAGTTCATAGGCAGCTTTCAAAATTACCGTTAGATAGTGACCTCTAGAAATTAAAGGCGCAAACTTCCGTGGTATTGAAGGTGTCCCGAGGTCCGCAAGAAACACTAAATGCCCGCATCTCAGCTCTTTAGTGTAAAAAAGTCATTATCTCCAACGGTTTCGGCAGCGCTGGCCAAACTAGTACACTATCGATCTTTCTCGAACGAGCAACACAAGTATCGCTATAGCTGTACAGCTCCGTGATAGTGTTCGGGCTGTGCGGCTCGACGCTGCGGCTCATGGCTGCGGCTCGTGGCTGCGGCTCGTTGCTGCGTCATGCACTGATGTCACGCCGCCGATGTCCACTACAGCTCTGCGCTGTCCTGCCTTGCTCGAACGTGCGGTCTGGGGAATAAACTCGATTCTGCATTTTCCTGGGGATTCAGGATGCTATATATTTAACCTAAACAAACATTTTCTTTATTGGGCATGGGTACTATTACTTTAAATATACAATTCTGTTTTCCTCGTCTTTATTAAGTATAAACTTATGCTTTTAACACTTCAGGTCAATATGAAACTTTGTAAGTTGTTTCTAAAACAGGTCATAATGTTAGTCCTTGCATCGACAATGATAAGACTCGTTCAGAATTTACGTAATATATTATAGAAAGTATATTTACAGTGCTCAAGTATTGGACGTATAAAAAGTGGACTATGTCGTTAACCTAATGACACGTATTCCAAGATATTCAGAAATGACTAAAGTATTCAGAGATGAAAAGTTCCAATCAATTGTCAACATTTTTATGCTAAATCTAATGGAACCAATCACGCCATGCATCGGTGAGTCTCTAGTTACGAGCAGTTGAAGTAATCTTAAAATAATAAGCTAGGTCAGCAATATATTTAATCATAAAAGTGCAGACGATGGGAGTCACACGAGATACTTGAAAGCAGTAAATAAAAAACTTTCGAAGAATACATTATTCGTCCCGCGAAAAGTCTGTCGCGAGGCGGGCCTAACGTAAGTTATTGCGGCACGGACTTAATCGGAAAAGTGTTAGCTTAGCTGCCAAAATTTGTGCAACATGTTGTTGTCCAACATTGCCAAACTGCTATTGCTTAGTCGAGATACTGGGATTAGAAAGTGTCAACTTTTTGCTGCCGAATCGAGAGCTAGATTTATTCTGGTCTAGTTAGAAGGGATGGGGAACAAAAGATTCGCTATTGTCATCGATGTTCTAAAAAAGGTTCGATGTAATTGGCTCGCAATAATTACAGACTAGAACGAATCACCTAGGACTGGTTTTAGCAATTTAATTCGCGTGACATTACGCTCTATAGTTTTTAAGCGATTTCCCTGGAAATCTCTGAAGCGTTCAGACGAAATAAAGCCTAAACTTGTTCGACACAGAACTTCTTTGTACAAAAAACTAATATCACCATGAGTCGTGCGGTTTTTATGATAAAGCGATTCGAACACAGGAACGTTCGGTACGGTACGAGCTAGTGATAGTTAATAACTCGTGTCTGTTGTATAATAATATGGAAGAATTGTTATAGGCCCATGAATGCCTAACGTTGGATTGGAGCGAGGAGTGAAATGTGCGGCGGGATGCCAGCAAATCGACGTGCGTTGTGAATGGAGCCCTAATCATTCAAACGAGGGCTTCCCCATTATTTGACTCGTGTACGGAATCCACATTTATAGTCGGCGATGGAATTGATTACTGGAATAATGATCATCGAATGCAATTTAGATAAAAACGTTAACCGAAGCGCGAGTCAATTGATCAATCTTAGAAATAAATTTAGAATTTTGATAGAGTCTTCGCGAAAATTCGTTTTTGTTAAGTTAGATTACGTAGCAATAATCGACGTTTACGTATTATCACGAACACGTGTTTTGTTACGAAATAAAGCATCATCAAACTTATTGAAAGTAAAATTTTCAAGTTACGAGTCAACTAGGGTATTTAAAACAAATTTAAAAATCTGTGCTTTTCATATAGTTAGAGTATTACGTATTTGCTTTTGTAACGCGTACAGTCGGCACTGCAAGAGACGTATTGATAATTTCAATCACGTTTCCAATACTTTCGTTGTTGCGGGAGCCGACGCACGTGGCCGGCTGTGACGTTTGAGACGCCGACGTCGCGTGTGCACGTCGCCTAAAAACAACTGCTGGCCGCGGGCCGTGCTGAATCAATTTCACGTCGAAGCCGCCAGAAGCTAGGATTATTTCGCATTAGTGATGGACACTTTGTTTTGCTCTTGTTTTGACTTATGCAAGAACAGTAAACTCGCAACAATAATTGTAAGCTTACAATGTTAATAAAAACGATTTTATAGATGTCTCATTTACAAAAATCGGTGCACTAGAAGCAAAGCTGTTGTGTAACATCTATAAATAATTTATAAATATATAGCATATAAACATACGGTGTTAACATTACATTATTTTTAGTTTGCCGTAGCCGGATAATTAAGACAATAAGCGCATATCGCCTATTTACTTGCTTTTATGAAATGGCGTAAGTTGTAAGAAATTGTAAAAAATTAAATTATGCACAAATATATATGCACATTTATAAAACCAAATATGAAGTGTTCTAACTACGGATACAGATGATTCAAATCTTAAGAATTATTTTTAGAAATAAAAGATAAACAGGTTGTTCTCTAATAGCCAACTTTTTCGTGTTGCATATGTGTGACGTAATAATATTTATTTGTAATTATACAAGCTCATTATTTATTGCAAGCTTTATCAAATCAGATGAATTAAGCGATGTTATTAAAGAAATCGTTTACCTTATTCGCGTTGAAAACTATGCGAAGAATTCAACTTGTATTCATTATAAAATACTAATTGACATCATAGGAAAAAATAGAAATTGCAAGTCAAGTATTTCTCGCGAAGTATTCCGAGTATTTCGTTCGGAATTATTGGAATGTTTTAGTTTTTACACAAGAATGATTCTGTAATCGATTAGAATTTCATGAGAGGTTTAACGGACGAAGCGATGTTACCTGTTTTATTTTATGAACGTTTACCGAGATAGTAATTATATGACGCAGTGTTCGCGCTGAAGGAAAATGGCATCCAATCTCATGCCAGGAAGCCGGTGTCATAAGGGGTGGGTGTTCTCGCGTCATGGGGAAGCGCCGCATGGGTCCGATCGATTGTGGCGCTGAAATGAGCGCTTATATTGCGAAACTGCACGTTCCGAGAACAAAAGCTAAACAACTAAACCGCATCTTCTAATCCGGAACTAAATTTTTTTAGGCATTTCCGACAAATTTTGGTTGCAAGCGATTGTTCGTCAGCTAAATCACGATTTGGATTGTAATAGAACTGGCTACCATTCGGCTTCGCACCCTTCATCAATCAAGTGCGAATTTGTGACTTCACACACCTTTGACATTTTTTTTGAAACATTCCTCAGCCATATAAGTTTCCACACGATGATTCCCTACATCTAAAAATAATAATTAATGTTTTTATACTCACAAAACTTCGAAAAATCAGGGTGTCTGATAATTGAACCCGGAATCCCCGCTTGAGAGACCTATTGTTAACCGCTAAGCTATTTCTACTTAAAGACGTATCACGACCGTAAAATTTTTGGCGATCTTAAATGTTTGGCAAGTTTTTACGCAACTTCAGTATTTGCTCTTTTTAATAGTAATTTACTCTTAAAATGACAATTCTTGTAACTTCTGTACAACCGATTTAACTTTTTCAAGGATTGTGTGGTCACGTTGTTGGATTTTGCTTTTTTTAACATCTGAAACTAGCGATAAGGCAGACGGCCACTTGACGTACAGTGGTCAGCGTCACCTATGAACATTTGCAACAAGAGAGGAGTTACCATGGAACATCGTGGGCCTTACATGAGAGCTCTTTTCATAGCTAGTTTGAAGATCCTCATGTCGTATCCCACCGAAAATACTTCGGGAGAAAGTTCGTTCCACGTCTACCTTTTACGTAGGTGGAACATTTCGTGCAAACCGAACCTTTGATAACCGCCACGAGTACAGGAAATTTGTACTGAAATGTAGTTTTCATCACTGTCTTATCCGTAGTATGCGTAGTGTTTAAAAAAGGTTTCGTTAGCGAGACCCGAATAAATTAGTACTTATCTTATACAATTCCGTGCACACCGGAAACGTAACGAAACCTCCGCGGAAAGGACAAGCGAGTCACCCAACTCGGCTGATAGGTTCATTGGCCTTTTTTAGGGTTCTGTGCTGGATGGGTGCTAAAGGGACCTTAATATAAAGATCAAAATATAGTACGCGGGACCAAGATCGGCCTATGTGCAAATTTACCAAGCTGAATACTACTTACTAATTTTCCATTTTTAACGCGATCTACTTGAAATAATTTGATTTTGTCTTTATTAATTCTTTACTGTCTTTGTTGGAGCAGAAATTAATGTTAGACCTATATGTCATATAAAATGTTTTATAATAAAAAATAGTAACGGTAAAAAATAAGTAATAGGCAAGTTTTAAAATATTTATTATTAAATAGAGCACGGCGCTACGGAACCTTTAGCACGCTAGTACGACTCGGACGGGACCGGTTTTATTAATTGAGTGAAAAAAAACTTGAGTATCTAGTCGGCAATTAAAGTTTGCTTCGCAATGGAGCGTTTTTGACCTCAAAGTGCAGGACGGCGGGTTGTGCAAGTCGCGATGGATTTCCGCAAAGCAACACCCAATTATACACATACGTAGTGTACTTGTAGTGTGTGTAGTCATGTAGTGTCTGTAGCGAAGGCCGCTTCCATTTTCCACCTGTGCCGCACCACGCTCTATGAAGTACGTAGGTACTGCGTGCTACATAGTGCTTGCTTGCAATGCTCTAGTGCCGAGAACGCCCGAGCAAAAACGAACGTTGCCGATGTTGTTTGTTTGGATTTTTATCGAAAACTACCGGTTTTTCCCGACTTTGCTGGCTTGTCTCACGCAATATGAGTAAGGTTGTAACCTTCTGTGTTTTAATTACTGTCACTTGGCTGTGTAAACCGTAATTGTTTCTCGTTAGATCTACTTAAGTAACACTGGTAGGATCAGTGGTAAGATTCCGGGTGTCGTGTGTTCGAATTTAGAACCTCTGTTTCGAAGTAATTTTTCATCTGCTTTTCTCTGATGGAAAACATCGTGAAAGAATAAGATTGTCAAAAAACATATCGGAGAAGTATAAAATATACCTAATCGCACTTGGTCTGCTCGGCGTAGTACGGCTTAGATAGTTCAGTCGGGAAGGAGGACACACTGAAGTGGAATGTTAACGATAATGATAAGATCTACTCATTAACTCTAATAAAACTGACTAACGAACAATATACAAAGTATATAAGCGTATGATTATATAATGTTCCATCGAAAATCGCATAATTGAATAACCACGATTTTATTATGTGGAATTCCACCTGGTGGTTTCATTTCTTATAGTAATCTTTTAACCAAAAGTTGATAATACTTATATTCCTAGTTACAGCTTCAATATAATTTGTCCAAATGAATGAAACTATGAGTAATTATAACACGGAAGATTGTGTGATATGGAGATTCTCTTCGTTTTTGCTTCATATGGTAAAAAACTTGCGAAACAGTCATAATTATTAGGTTCAGGCCTCATCATAACATAAACAAATAAATATTGCTGAACCGACAAGGTCATCATTTCGTTGTAATTGTAAAACAATTACGCAATAAACAGATTCACTTACCGGCATTTTATCACATCACACCGTCATATGTAGATACCAATCACATAACTTTTAACATCGGTGTCAGGCCTAAAAGGACGTTTCAATTAGCGAAGATTTGATCGTGGCGCTAACGGGGGCGAATGGGGCAGGAACTAGGGGTTCTACTCTGTACATCCGGTAACGATGTTTCGGACTCGTCGGAAGTTACATTTGACAATTCATCGATCCATCCATCAGCCCTTCGAAGTTCACTGCAGTACAAGTCCTCCTCATAGATGGTTGACAATGCTGTCTGGCAGTTGTGAAATTCGTACATTTAAATGATTAAAATGTAGCTGTCAAGTCACTGAAATATCATCCAATATTTGTAAGTCGCCTCTGATAACTCTTATAAAACGGAGTTGGAAGTGTCGGGATCTTTAGACGAAACTACGGATTTTGTACTTACAGAGTAGAGTCCGAAGAACAATAAAAGTGCAGATTAGTCATTAGGGGACCGTTTCTGGGGCAGGGCGAGGGTGCCACGGGCTGCGAGCTTACTCACGCTCGTATATAGGACGGGTTATATATAGGACAGGGTTTGCCCGGATACATCCTGTTGAGTTCAGCTGATAAGCTTTTGCAGTTTTAAACATTTCGCTTTGGTTTTTGTTAAGGAACTCTCGACTGATTGTTAAGTTAATGTCCCTGCTAAATCAAAAGGACGTATTCTCCTTTTTGTAGTGTTAAGGTAATGAGTCCATCTGATGATTAATGAAGCTTAAATACGATGGGATTCTCACCTAAAGTTGATCATATGCATTGCTATCCCTGAGGACTGAGATGTTCACTTCGTATATGAATTTCGCCCGCGAAAGGTTTTGTTCATTATAAGGTCAAGGTATATCACATGTTATAAAAAGCTAT
>DWJG01000035.1:0-13029 GCA_018248795.1 Ectomis octomaculata | reverse complement strand
AGTTTCATTTTATAATATTTTGTACACCTTTATTCTAAGTACAATGCATCTCCTTTATTCAAATTCGATACAAGAAAATGTGCAATACCATTTTGTGTAGAAATAATTACTTTACTATTTCCTTTTATTACAGAATTTAATTGTTGAGTCAACTGATTAAGAATTAAGATAATTATTTCTTAAATAAGGCGGTTAATAAGAAACGTATCTACATAGATTGAAGTAGATATAATCAATCCCCTATACGGTTGTTCGAGCAAGGTAAAAAGCGGTATAACTAATTACTTTTAATTGCTACTTGCTATAAATAGACATATATAGGTATAAATGAGTTTAGTATTAAATGTACTATAATCTAGAAATAACATTGGCAACTGTGTATAAAATAACTGTAGAAAGTGTGTTTGTTTAAAATGATACAATAACAAAGTACGTACGCAAGTACTGTAAATTGCAAGGTGTAAGATTTCCATGACAATAGCGACTTTGCGGAGTTTGTCCTTCAAGTAGTGAGGATAAAACAAAAGAACCTACTACGTAAGGAAAATAAACAATTCTGTGCGTTTTCCGGCACGATAAAGACCATAAAAAGAAATTGTTATACATAAATTGAAGATACAATCTTTTGTGGTTTGACTGACAGACATCCCCAATACTTCTATATCATAATAGCTGCAGTATTAAGCGGTTTGTGTTGTGGTTTAATGGCTGCGGCATGGTTATTTAGCCTCGTCTAACAAAACTTGTGAATCGACTTCAGATGGGACTACAATGTACTGATGATTAAACTGTTTGCGAGACTCAAACTTGATTCTCGAACAAAACTCAACCTGGGCAGGTTCCCTTCATTTTTACATGTTACTGTAATACATATAGCCTTACGATAGACGGACGGACAGCAAAACCAACTGCTAGACAGCGCTCCCATTGGCACCTTTTGATACGAGTACGAAGTCCTAAAACCCAATGACTTTTAAGATTTTCTGTATATAAACAATAATAGTACTTATCTCATGCATTGTGCCACGGATATCCGCTCCGGCTCTTCTCATCAGTATATTAAGAATTCCACTTGTATTGTAAGTAAAATTAGTAGTCCGAAAGCACTCAGTTTAGAAGTGGCGTGATCGGAGTACTCAATGACCGGAGCATTTAATAGCATCTCGTTCCATCATGGTCATTTAATATACGTTTCGAAAATTGACTTAAGGCATACAATATATTTTTAGGCTTTGTCTAAAAAGAATTGCCTGAATAAGTGAGGATTAATTAACGATTTACAATTATTGCTTAATTCGTTAAAAGTTAACTAATTTTATTCGAGACTATTAGGCCTTTTTGGCAGTAGTAAGAAGATTATATCGTCTTACTCTTGCTATGAATGATATAAAATCAAAAACTGATTCCTTAACGCTGAGACAAAACATTGGGATCTTTCTTTGATGACGTAAGTGAGCTTTAGAAGTTTATTATTTTACGGGATAAAATATTTATTTTACATATAAATATTTATATGAAGCTGTAATGTTTAGTAAACCACATTTAATAATATCATATATAATTTGTCTAAAATTAACGTATGTAACCGTCACGTGCATGAGGTGGATTTTTCAACCCTGATATCTACCTATATATATAAAAGGAAAAGGTGACTGACTGATGTATCAACGCACAGGCCAAACACATAGGTCTAAGTGCTTAAAATTTCACAGACGTATTAATCTTATGACGTAGTCATCCACTAAAAAAGGATTTTTCCAATTTTGCATGAATTGAGTTCGGCATAACTTGAAGACCTAGGAAAGTAATATAAGGAATGATATTTTTATATAAACGCAGAGGCCAAACCCTTACGACTAGAAACATTAGAACTTAAGAAGTTTAATACTAAATAATTTGTGCAATTAGTTAATAGTACATATTTTTATTCACACACCACGCGGGCGATGCCCCGAGCAGAATCTAGTTAGTCATTGTTTACTACCCAACATTTTGTTTTGATAATACACAAATAATACTTCTACTTCCCTGGATTACGCCTGCAAATAAATTATGGGGTGCATAATAATATGAAGGACAGAGACCCCGAATACCAAATTGATGGAAATTTTTGGATATTAACTATATCAAATGTCAATAACATGTTTGTTTTATTGTTATGTTGTTCAGATTGTACATATGTATATGTTCAATGTGGTAAAGATATCTTTAGTTATATCTATAAGATGACCCAAGTTCCGACCTGTAGTTGATAGACCAAGGTCATGTAAGGATTTAAATTTAAGTACAATGAAAATATTATTATTCAATTTCAAAGTATTTTTAATCGAATCACAATAGTTTTTACAAAAATTTGATCTTTATAATGATAAAAAATTTCACGAAACGTATATGAAAAATACACAATTCAATCAGAAGACACGACAAAATAAATCTGTATTCAAATAGGTTTGTCAACTTTAAATGCGTAAAAAGACTGAAAGAATTAATGGTGGCAATTCATATAAATTTTAATTGCAGCCGGTTGTCAACCGCAATACTAGACTTATCCCTGGGGACGCTAGGGGCGCGTTCGTTACACACTGAGCGTAATTAAATACCGCATCGCCGCGGGCCCACTGCGGTGATCTGGGATGATTTTCGTTATAGATAGTCCTCCCGGGCATTTCGATCGAAATAGGGACATTGGAAATTATGATAGGAATCGGTTGGAATCTCGTGTCTGTATAAAATACACTGCACCTAAATAAAAGCTGTAAAACTTAGGAATCGATGTCTTAGTGATTGTATCTTCTATAATATAAAAATTAATCGCTGAATGTGTACCTGAACCGATTTCACTAAATATTTTTTTATTATATTCCTTGAAGTACGAGGATGATTCTTACGGAGAGAAAAATTTAAGAAATTTCCTGAAAAAGTCCAAAAAAAGCACTTTTCTATATTCCAATACAATAGATTTACAATAATACTTAAAAGTCAATTTGTACTTTAATACCATAAAGTTTAAGTGTTAGTGTAGGGGTCCGAGAAGGCAAAAAAAATTGAGTTTCGTTAGTGTCGTATAAATATTAATGTCAGTTTTGTCAAAAACAAATTGTTTAATTTATATTAAAATGTAATTGTCTTCGATGGTAGAATGTTCTTTTACCCTGGAATATTGCGAAAACTACTATTTTTAACAATAATATTAATGGCAAGAAGTAATCTTATGTTTGTTTGTAAATGATTAAGCAAAATCTATTGGGCCGATTTTAAATCCGTCATCAGCAGGATGCTTCCTTATCACCTTAGCTATACTTTAACAGAAGAAAATGGAAGGCCAAATCATGCAGTCCACGCGAGAGAAGCTGCGGGCGAGAAGCTAGTTCAACATATGTATACATATATGTTACTAAGCTATTGTATTGTTTCATTTTGCAGTTAAATTTTATTTATTGTATAAGTCATTTGATTTTTTTAACTTTGAAAGGAAGATTTACGACTTTTTTTAAATTTGATTTGATGTGGTGTTACAACTCTTCTTTACCTTAGCTAGATTAGAATGAGCTAGAAAGAAGCATGATTAGAATATTTGATTTTAAGTTATTTTATAGTTAATAGGTATTTAAACTTTATTAGTTTTGATTCTACATGTAATATGAACCTACTGTTATGCGAAAATCCGTTATGGCTCACATGGTTACTTACTATTTCTGTACAAGAAACAAACTTGTTTACAAAACATTACTATATTTCTTGTAGTCCAAGTGGCAGTAACCTCTGTTTAAAACAATGTGAAATATGAAACAGTGCGTGTTACGTTCTTTATTCTATTATTTTTAATTTTCCGCCGTACAATGGCTGGCTAGCTCGCCGTTAGGTCGGAAACATCGTTAATTTGCGCCGGCGCAGTCCCGTTGTGCGCCGAATTTGGACAATTGTGGTCACTGCTCTTCCGGTACCACGGTGCCGTCTGCAAGTTTGCAAACTGCGACGTAAAATTGCAAATTATTATTTATTTTTATATGTTCATGCAAAAATTATTCTCGAAAAGATTACTGGAGGTAAAGACAAAAATAACTACAGTGATAGACTTCTCGTTAGACTCTCGAAACAGAAATTAATCATATTTTTCGTAAGTATGTCTAGTAAGGAAATATACACATCATTATTTCAGTGATTAAAGTGAAGGCACTGTAGATCTTGGTACAGTTTCGCAATGTTCGATTTGCCATTTCCAAAGTAACGAAGACTAAGTTTTTATATTAAATGAATCCGCTTGAATCCCGTTCAAATACCAATCCAATCACTGCGCTAGAATGAAAATCATACGGCATACAACCATACATAGGACAAGATAAAAAGAATGTCGTTCGATACAACTAGTTATAAAATAGACTCCCTCGCATGTTAACGTGTTTTTATTCATTTCGCCCACACTGGGATTTCTTTATAAGTATCTGAAGATGTGTCTTGTTATTATATTGAAATGTGAAATAATGCCATTATTACAACAAATACAACTAACACTTTTCAGAGCATCGCATTACTCAACAAAGTGCGTACTCATATGCATGCTGATGACATATGTACAAAAACGTGTTTCTTTAAATTATTTTATATCAGGCTTACTAATAATATTAGTTTTAATAACAAGGTGTTTTATACATGAAGCGATAAAATGACTCCTAATTAAAATTGTTAGAAAAAGAAAGTCAATGAATAATCAAAAAGTAAAATAGTATCTTGTAGTAGCTCTCAGATAGACTCATTGAACAACCAATATTTTTTTTCAAAATAAAAATAATTGTTTTATACTTGTGATGTCGTCGCCATTTTGATATATGAGCCTGAAGAGATAATTGGCACCAACATCAATATTGCAAGCAGCAGTGTGAACACACATTTAAAAAAATACAGTCGAATTAAATATCTCCTCTTTTTTTGAAATAGATTTTTAATGTGCCCTACTGAAGACTTACTTGAGTAATAATTAGTTTATTAGGTGAATTTCGTAATTGTGTAGCTTCATTAAATATCGATCATCTCTGTATTATCATCATACCAAGTCATCCGCTGCAACCAAGGACACTAACAAATTGCAATACAAATATTAATATAATCGCAGAACTCGATGTCAGCGTAGCTTTTAGCAACATATTCCTAGCAAATAATTGTCATGACATCATCGCACTCAAACCATATAATTAAACAACAAATGTATCTGTTAACGCGTGAGATAATACGTACTATTTACTTACGAACGTGTATACATGAACACGTATATATATATATGATATAATCGTATGTTTTGAACACATAATTTTGTAATAACATAAGGTAAAAATAAACTCGTTTTATCTATTCTACGATGGATAGGTATCTAACCAAAGTTGGAAGGTAATATACATAGGTTATATAGCTAGATTACCTTGTAACAAGTCGCGTAATATCCTGTGCCCCTTTTTTATACAAGCTATATGAGCCACTACAGTATATATTTTGGAAAAACGTGATATACCGAACTATTAACCAAATCTTTTGCTTATTCATAAAAATTGCGTAAAAAGTAATCTTAACTAGTTTTATGTATTAGTTTTATTGCTGGTTACTTTTTGCTGTCAGTTTTTGTACCTGAATAATGACGCACTTGCTATTATTTAATAAATATAATTCAAAATATAAGTCAATATTAATTGACACATATAAGTAACATATTTATATATATTACGTGGAATGGATACGGAAGGTAGATGGGAATATGGTATTGTTATACTATGAAACCTAGAGATATGCGTTGACCGAAATAATCATACAATTTTACTATCGATGCATGTTAAGACAGGTTCATGACCTTCTTTACTCTTAGCGTCACAACTTTCTCCGAAAGCCAGTACATTCGCAAATAAAAAGGGCGATGGCAAAGTCACCCTTTGAAAAGGGCGCACTGCGTACATCGGGTCTGTAATGAAATTGTAAATCATCGTATAGCCAAATTGATTCTTGATAAGAGACATATTGTTTAATATGATATGTATAATTTAATGTTATTACCACTTTGTGCATATAATATTCTTTGAAATTCTAAACCATTTTGACTAGTACATAAACATAGACTATAGATAAGTCTAATGCTATCGACAATAATAATATTGACTCATTTCTAAGCCTACTCAAAATATACTATAACTCGAAACTAGTCATGGTTCTTCATAAAAGGTTACATATTCCATCAATAATATAGTTGTTTGACCATGGTGTATTGTTAAATAAGAAATATGGCTCGTGTAACGGGTTCGTGCTTATGCGCCCACACTTATTAACGAATCTGAGATTTATACATAACTAAAGAGACCGATAGTGGTACGACTGGCTCTATGGAATGTTACCCATGTCTGATTGTTACAACTGCAGACACCTAGAAATGTTCAAATTTTAGTTTAATCATATCTCTTAATATTCTATAAGAATTACTTTATACACAAGTGCTATTTAAATTTAATTTTGGATTCCTATCATATGCTAATTAAATACGCGAGAGTAAGAACGGCATATGTGTAAATTTACCTCACTGAGTACTACTTCCCAATTTCAACGCAATACGCTTGAATAATTAGAATTGCTGTTATTAATTCAGCTATTGACATTAACCATCGTTGCGTCAAAAGAAATGTAATTCCCATAGGGATAAGCTTCCGGACTAGGTCTGATAAGAAATGACACTTAGGCTTATAAGGGATTTTTTTAATTTATATATGAGTGAAGTAGCAAACGAGCATGCAGCCTACATGATGGTAAGTAGCTACAGCCGCCCATGACACCTGTGACCAACTTTAAAATGGACCGTTTAAAGGGGTTTTTAGTTGCTTTCACGTCCTCAGTTATCTGTCTCCTTCTAAAAATTTTACAACCATATATATTTATTTGTTTTATATTTATTATATTTAATTAAAGAATTGAACTGTTAGAGCAAGTAAAGTCTCGCATTGTATTTAATTTGTCTAGCTCATCTACGTTGCGGTACATCTTAATTAACTCATAATTATACTAATAGAGAGATCACCTAAGATTTTCCCATGGTCGATGTTCTACATCCACTGAATCTGGGAAATTTCATTCATGATGCGCCATTGTGGTACAGCTTCTTCTTTTTTCTCAAGAGAAATCTGATTGATCTAGTTTCGTTAGATCGTAGGTGTACTATCGGTTAATAAGAAGCAGGGTTAGAAAGTTACAATTACGGTATTCATTTTGTAAAATTATATTGTTAACTATACCTGTTACGTATACCTAGATCATATTATTTACTATGCCGCCCCTTCCTATAAATAACTAAACTAACTAAATTTTTGGTTAGAGTTTACTTTATTATTGTTAAGTACGTAAACTTCTATAATCCTGAGTGTGTACATTTGAATGATACTAATTTATAAATATTTTGTGAGCTTAAAATAACGCAAATGACTAAGCAAAGCAAACAGTCTGCTAATATCTTTATGTAAATTACGTTATTAAATGTCGAGTTTCAAATGTCTGAGTAACAACTGTAGGCGGTGTACAATAGAAACTGTACACTGCAGAGTAAGTGAGAAGTTATCATCGTCTTCACAATATTATGTGCAAACAGGCTTAGGGACTGAGATCTATTGGATCATTTTTCAAGTCAATTATAGCGGTCGACGGAAGCTTCGGAGCTTGTTAACCGCTGCTACTATTCGTGTTATTTATTATTCATATTGAGTGCAACACGTTGGTCATATTGGAATGCACAGAAGAGGTACCACCATCAAGATATTTTCCATTCATTCATTCATTCAATTCATCATTACAGCAGTTAATTCAACCATGTTTAAAAACAAATAGTCAATAAAATCTGGACAATAAAATATAACACTATTTTTGTTAGATCTCCTTTCTAATGTTATGTTAATATAAAAAAAATCTTTTTAAAAACATATTCTATTAAACCTGAGCGTAATAACCTTAGCAACAAAATAGTTCGACATGATTTTCCTATTACAAAATATACTCCGAGAAAGCTTTATAAATACAAATATGAATTTTATAGCGAAGTTATAACCAATTTTTTTCCAGATAATAATAAATACACCTTGAAAGTCGTTGACATGTGTAACGTGTAGAGGAACACACGACAAACACAGTTCTTTTAGGCGATTGTTGTACAGTTGTACCTATTTGTTGACCCGAGAGCAATAGTGGGTTGAGTGGAGATGGCGTTGAAGAGCGTTAAGGTTTCGCTACGGCTGTATGTGGGCCAACGATCGAGGTTTCGCAACAGAAAAAACGTGTGCGTATATCGAGTTATATTTTTTGCTATGAAAATGCATTAACAACTGGCAGTGTTTAGACTTACCGACCTCAAAAAGTTAAAGCTTGTAGACGTGTTTACAAAATAAATAAGCCAATACATTTCAACTTGTACTTCACACATGTTTTATTCACGTTTGGTGCAGCAGCAAGCAACATTCTTATGACAGCGATTTTGGTAGTGTATTCTATACTTTGGGTTGAAGTTAGCAATAATTATTTCAGAATCTTGCACTTTTAGTAGTTAACTGATCAGAATTAAATCTATTTTAGTATTCTTAGTATATTATTAAGTCAAATTTTTAGGTATAATTTTAAGGTTATTTCGGTACCATACAGTCATTATCATATATTCTGTTTTCCTCATCGATACTTGAAAAGCATATTGAAATGTACTCTCAAAACATTGAGGATCTTTAATTTTTGATATCACGTGTCTAGGATATCTGATACTACTTATGTAAGCCGTAGCAAATACTACTAACGTACTTCAAAGAGACATCGGCACAAAGAGTTGCATTGTAGAGCGTCGCTTAGGAATTTCTCATCTGTTCAGTATGTGCCTGCAAGTGTATGGGTAAGTATACCTACGACCTGCCCTCACACAATATCCGACCGTTATATAAAGATGCCATTGTCCGCACACTAGTCTTGCATTAGCCTTGAGACCTATTTTAGGGTCCCATAGCTGTACCACTTACTTTATCGAATCGGTATGTCTGTCATTTCGTATGTCCGTAGATACCTCCATAAGTCAGGGACTACTAGCGCTACATGTAGATATTTTTTATTGTAATGATATCTTCAAAAATATTATGAATGTATAATATACATATATATTAATAAGAGATGCACAAGCATTATCATATGAAAACTCTAATTGAAATAGGTATATTAGTTACCTAAAACTAAAATAAAAACTGACTGTAAATTATATACGTTGTTTCTGGTAAACTATACCAATTGGTACCTACTCTAGGAAACGAACTAATCCCCAAACGATCATTAACTTAGCCATCATAATAAACTATAACATCATAAAAACATAAACTAAAAAAAGTGCACACTCTCGTAGTCTGAGTAAATTCATAACGATATATGTAGATTTCCGCCGAGCCGGAAATAGAAACCGGGACTAACTGAGTGACAGAGCAGCATAGTAATGCCATGCGGGTTGCCACTGAAACAGGGAACAAGTGTTTAGCATGTTACTAATATAAAGTAACTTAGATTGAAGAGACATTACTAAGTAAAAATCTTAACTAATACTATTAAACTACTATTATATATATATATATATATGTATGTGCGAATATTTAAACATAATAGAGCTTAATCTTTACGAATAACGTAGTGGTTCAAATAAAAGAACGTTTATTCTTGTATTGACTGAAATTATACGTTTTTTTTAGCTATTCACTCAATAATGGTCTATTTATATAGAGATACTTATATTTAAGTACTGTAAATGCACTACAGCTGAAGTAACAATAGATTTAATTTAAAGTATATTTGTTTAGTCGCATTTCCTTCAACCTACGACTATGATGCCATTTGTACGCCTTCAGTGTTATGTTTTCCTTGATTCATAAATATGTATGCACAAGAGATAGAAGGTTACCACTTATTGTCTTTAAGTTATTTATGCTAATATTTAACTTTTACTGAAATAACGATAATTACCTAATCTTCAAGTCCCAATGAATATGTATATACCATACATATTATGTATCGAAATAAATGTCTCTAATATATTTGCAAAAATATATTTATTATAATTTATGACAATGAGTTCCCTTTTTCCATATTTAAGTGCAGGTTTTGAGTGTGTTCAAGTGGAACAAAAGTGTATACACATTCCGCTGTTCTGCGGTTTTCCCGTGAGAACACTGAACTACCCTACTACATATATAGAACATTTTTCTCATCTCCCATTGAAATAATTTTGCTAATTGCTAAATTGTTAAGTTTTATTGTTTTAATTATGGATCTTTTTGTAATTGTTTTGAAACCGATAACAGTATGTAAAGTTGAATAAACAAGTAAAAAAATAATATATTACCAACATGATTTTGATCTAAGATTACTCCACTCTTGGGTGAAGATGATTTATTACAAAATATTTTACGAATACCCCTAAAACTAAAACTGCTACAAATTGGTTGTAACTTAACTGTGGATGTGTGAGATGTATTGTAACAACTACATTCAGCTCGCGTGACTGGTTAATAATAACGTGAAAGGTTACAGCCATGTCAAATGCAGTCTCGCCCGTTGTATAGATCAAGGACCGAGTTGTAAAGGCGGAATCTAACACAGGAATGTACAAACATTCATGTAAATTAGAGCAACGAGGAAAGGCTCGGTATCCAAAAATAACAGATACTCTTTTATAGTAAATGTATAGCAAATGACTAAATATAAATAAACCATAATGATGCAAAACAAAGAAACCTAGATTAATTTTGGGTTAATGAGGGCTTGAAAACTTAATTAGACATACTTCCTGAGTATATTATATAGCTTATGAAAATAAAAATTAACTTACTTACTGTAAGGACATATCATACGAGAAACTTCATGTCTAAGACTAAATTATGAAATAATTACGTTAAGTCATTAACTATAAAACCTTGCTGGATAAACCATCGATGCCTATTTTTGTTATATTGCCGCACTTTTATGTTATGGATTTGAAAGTGTAGAATACACGAGACTTTCCATTTTAGTCATAACTAATATCTCATGTCCATACATAATACCAAATACCAAACATAATTATAAATCCAAAGTCAAATGTTATTATTTGCCTTTTATTATTTGTTATTATTGGCTTATTTGATTCATTATAGACTTCTATGAGCGGATATGATCACTTAACATTACATAATATAGTCTACTCGATCGATACCTACTCAATTTTTATTTAATATAAAATAAATGCCAAGTTACCATTCAAAATACCTATAAGCTATAAGGTACCTAGGATACCACTGTATTACCGCTATTTTACCAATCCTCTGTAACGGTTTTGTTGGGCTATGGTTGGAGAGACGTGGTTGAACTTGGTCTTTAGAAGTAGTATCGATACATGATCGAATAGGTTTTAGTAGATATCAAAGGTTACAGTAACCAATTTCAAATCCACAATCTGACTGACTGAGCTAGTCATGTAACCGTTTCTTCCATAGAGACTACATATATTATTTTTGATTCAAAACAAAAGAAAAATGAAACCAAAAATAATTTCAGATCTTATTTGACTTCGGTCATGATAAAAAGTAACACAACCTGAATGCACTGATTAAGAGTCCACTATTGGCATAAATATCATTGATCATATTGGTGGAAAGGCTACACACAAATTCGACCATCAAGAAATCTTTCTACACTATGCCTATTAAACCTCCAGTAAATGTGATCTAACCGTTTCATTTAAAGTCACAGAGATAAATGTATAAATAGATATTGTATGATGTGTGCTTCACGCTGACGTATCAACATTACTGTGCGAAAATTCACGGACATTTTCCTCCACATGCACAAATTACAAGTTCGCAGTACAAATAATACACATACATATATAGTAAATAACATACTTACATTAACAAGACTTACACTAACAGTCTCCACGTCACAGAAATATTAGCCAACTAATATCTTTGACTGTATGACTGTATGTTTGTACACGCTAATCTCAAAAAGGGCATAACCGATTTGGATGCAGTTTTCAAGAATATGTTGTAATGGGCCTCACTTAATATTTAATGTATTTTTCATTTAGATTGGTTAACAAAAAAATAAGTTTTGTCAGTTTATGTTAATCACGTAATAGGAACAATGTAAATTAGAGCTCAAGTCTATATGATCTCATATTAAATTAGGTTCAGCTTAGGCTTGAAGATATTTGTACTAGGGCTTATGTCTTTAAATTGTAATAATTATAATGTGTACGTCGTCGATTTGTTTACATGTTAGGTTTATTAAGAGGCGTCTAAAAGTAGAGTAATCAACATTTATGGTTTTAAACTTTGACCTTTTGGATTTAAAAAAGAAAAATAACAAAATATTTACGTACCTACTACATTTATTTAATATCATTTTATTCTATAAAAGTTGAGAAAACTAAAAATAAATATAACATTAATTATTTAATATGCAAAATAAAATGATAATAATAGACAAGAATTATCCTGACGTCACGGATTTATAAATTAACAAGTAACAAGAATTTCGGCAACTTCGCTTTTAGTCGAGTAGTGATCAGAACCGGTCGTGGTGACGCGACGGTTGCAACATTTTACGTCTGTCTACCAAGTGTAGACAGACGTTCCATTGCACGCCTCGAAGTTGTGGTTGAAAAGAAAAAGAAAGAAAAATAAAAACTCATTTCTTAAAAACTCATCCTCGGAGATGGAATGATATGACGATATTGTTCTGGACCAATGAACTAAAGCTATTCATTCCACATTCTATGCTAAGCCACGTTTTGCCTAAGAAAATGACATAACGTAGAGACCGCATCATTTTAATTACTGCATTTACTTCATATAATATATGAAGTACCCTACTAATATTATAAATGCGAAAATAACTCTGTCTGTCTGTCTGTCTCTTCTTCACCACTGAACCGATTTTGATGAAATATTATAATAGGTTGGGGAAAAAGTCTTTTCGCATTATAGTATGTATGAACTTGTAATAAAATCTCTTTGGCTA
>DWJG01000034.1:0-13051 GCA_018248795.1 Ectomis octomaculata | reverse complement strand
TATGACGTTTATTGAGTGTATCGATATACCTTATGATGAATAAAACTTTTTGAATATGAATTTGTATTTGAACGTTTCAGATTACGCCTTGACGCGGACTAGGTACTAACATTTATTATTATGGACTAACATATTTTAACATGACTAACTCATAATTGTCCCCACGTCCACCGCACTAACGAATATTAACAAATTAATATTCTTATTAACCGCCACTACTAACTTATTCTAACACTCTCTTTGGGGAATCATGAGTAGCGTTTGCGACTTTAGTAAAATAAAAAAAAAACTACCGAATAATATTCAGTCAAATCGATGGTTAATTATTAAGAATAATGATATAAATAATAATAAACTTTATTTCAAGCTATAAAGACTTATAAGTGTTATTATAATTAATAACATTTTGGACTTATCCTATATTATTAATAACCTATAAAGATATGCATTGCATATCGTGTTTCCAACTTAATAATAATATTAATAATATATTTACAAACTCAGTAGAGAACTCATGTATTTCACATAGTCCCAATAGTTTTTTCGTCCTCTGGTATAATACCTAAAACTCTCACTCGATCAAAATGTCGTATCACATTTACAATATTTATTGCAAAAAGCCACTATCTTGAATATCTTTTTTTAAATGAGTAGCAAACTAGCATGCAGCCTACCTGATAGTAAGTAGCTACTGCCGTCCTTGACATCCGTGACCAAGTTCAAAATGGACTAGTTAAAGGAATTGTTAGAGTAATTTAGTAGCAGATGTTAATATGGGTATTAGTTGATTAATATTCGTTAGTGTTGTGGACGTGGGGACAGTTAATATTAGTTAGCCCTGTTAATATGTGTTAGTCCATATTAGTAAATGTTAGTACCTACATGGTACTTCACTTCGAATTTGGTCACAAATGCCTATATCTACATATATATCTGCTAGCTTACTAACTAAGGTTGATTACAATGGTAGCTATTAAACTGATTGAATCAACGGATTTGAACCATGGCCCCAATTGATTGGCTGATTGTATTCTTTTCAAACTAACTAAAGACAGTGATACCATCACGGTTACAAAGGA
Source organism: Ectomis octomaculata (assembly GCA_018248795.1). Taxonomy (NCBI): domain Eukaryota; kingdom Metazoa; phylum Arthropoda; class Insecta; order Lepidoptera; family Hesperiidae; genus Ectomis; species Ectomis octomaculata. Next base: position 11,972 of record DWJG01000034.1, on the reverse strand, counting down.
TACAACGGAAATTTCGAAAGTATATGACTTTACTATTTTTCTGAGCTAAATTAAGTTTAAAAGTGTTTATTCTATTGTAGAGTAGATTTCGTTTGTGGTTTCTTTGGTATGAACGAAACGATTTTGGCTTCCAGCTTTCTTCTACGTGGTAACGTAGTATTCTTCAAATGGAAATAATTACTAAATTTATGACATTATATGGGATTATACATTGTATACAAATAAAAAAATAAATCTTTTCTTTTTATTTTAACGTCGAAAGTTTAAAAAATCTTCTTGTTTTTTCTTTTCCGTTTTTCGAAAATATACATTTTAACTGAATATAGCTGTACTGTCTTGTATAATAATATGCTTATTAGTTAGATATGCTTAATGGTGTCAAAATAAATGTGGCACAATCTAAAAATAACATCCATTTTCTTATTGTTAACGTGCATTAATAATTTGGACCCTCAATTTCAACTAGGTTTATCAAAAATACGGTTCTATATATAAAAGTCGTTCAGGTCAAAAATGGCCAGTTCTATTTATACCATGATACTATTTTCTTAATGCACGAACGGGTTTCAGCCAGGGTTGTCACCTGTTTAAACAAATTCAAATACACGCACACTAGGAAGACAATATTAAAATAATCGAAATTGTTAAAAAAAACAACAAATATTAATAGTATTTTAATTACAAGTGATTTTAGACGCTAGAAGCATTACTTCCAAGAATAAATAGGCTTATTCTTTGGATCAGGTAAATATCAGCTCTCTGTTTAAGCGAATATTTTTAACTGCATTTTTTATATTACACAAAAATTGTGAACAAAACAATTTTTGTGTAATATAAAAAAACAACACACTCTTGGAATAGGGTAATACATTCGTACTCTATGGGAAGATAAAAAAGATTTCAAATGTACTTTAGAAAACACGATAAAAAGTAAAACTCTCTTATTCCAATCTTATCTTAAAATAATTAGTTTGAAAACTAGAAAGATACGGCTTTGGATATGTTCTTCTATTTTGATCTACATATACGTACGTTACATCTACATATAGGTACGTTTTTGTTTTTTTTTTTTCATAGCGAATCCTATGAACATAAAAATGTCAAAATAAATTCTCATAAGATTAACGTAACAAGTTGGTAACCTAAGTATCATTAAAAATGTATATTAAATTGAATACCACTTTAAACACAATACATAATAAAATTTGCTAAAATTTGGTTAACAAATTGTATATATTTTATACAATTTGTTAAGCTAATTTTAGTTACTACAGAATTATTTGCAAAATTTAAATATTTGGCAACCCTACCTACGAAGCCTCGTTAGGCGGTTGTTTTACATTCAAAGAAATTGCGATGTCGCCAACGAGCAAAGCTTACGGTAAATGATCACTGGTGGTCAACCACCATCGTTTAACAGACCAGTAACTTACTAATGGTAACAATTGTTGTTAGGAGACTGAAGTAACAAATTCAGCTCAAATAAACTAACAAAGAGAAAAAGGAACAGAAAGTATAAAACAATTTTTATGTTACTAATTAAAGCTTTATATTTATAAATACTATTAGAATTAGCTAAGTAATAAAATTCATTTTACTAAAATAATTTTAAAATTGTTGGGTACGAAAAAATGTGGAACTAGTTGGCTACAATCAACTGAACCGTCTCCCTGCACTCTACTACCGTGCCTTGCAAATTACTAAAAGTTAATCAGAAATATTCCTTACCGTTGTAATTATTATTAGAAGAAAGACGGACTTTATAGTTTTATAATCTTTATCTTTCTATGTCTTTAAAACGAAATAATTGTCATCATAGACTTTTTACTATCTCGAACATAATAGGCTTTGATAAGGCTTCAGCGTTTTATTTATTAATAACTACGGCTTTATTTTAACTACTATAGTTTCGATGATTAAAAGTTGTAAATCACTCCGTGGTCGTTAACTGGGCCTGTTATAAAAAAAGATCTTCTCTTTCAATCGTTTCTAATTTATTGTCATCGCCATCATAAATTCGCCGTACCATTGCTGAGTTTTGATTTAATTATACTGTTTACACTTGTCCACCAACCATTTGGCCAACGCGATGGTCTGTGGTCTAAATCGGCGTTTTTTCTTCAGAACGAAACGCTTTGCAAACAGTGGTAGCTCCTTGACTTTCAAAACTTTGTATAAAAATATTTTAATATTGATTTATGACTTTGAATCCCTCTTATTCTGAGAGAAAACCGAAAATCCGCGGCGAGCTATGGGAAAATTGTGGATAGCTAACCCAATAGACATCTGTGTGCTCTCATCTTTAACTTTTTTTGAATCTTATATTCTACCAATGACTGTTATATTCGTTAACTACGCAAGTGCTTTAAGTTAGCTGACGTCTGGATGTATTAAGTTGATTACTTTTGTTAATGCTAAAGTACTTAAAATAAGGATTTGCTTTCCTTATTCCGAAGAACACTGAAATTTTAGTAAATTACAGAGAAAACAAGAAGCGATAAGACAAGTTGGCATACCTTCCCAAAATCAGTTTATTCTGATCACAGCCAATTAACGCCAGACACAATAAATAAAAGATAAGGATTGCATAGTTCTAACGAATCTTAAATCTGCACTTTTATTTAAGGATGGAAAAGAAAAAATACCGGTTTTAGATAACTTGAAAAGGAATGCATTAATTGTTCAGTTAATTATAGGTATTCAGAATTAACTGCTCTCTCCAGTATTTGCTAACTAGATAGACCTTTTCGAAGCATTTAATTAATGTATGTATTTTATTTATTCAAAGAGCATCTATAGCAGCCGGCAAAATTTTGACTCCAATGATTTTCTTTTATACGTTTCTTAAAATATCATCTCCTTAGACCTTTGTAGAAAGGATATATTTATTAAGTTGTATCTGTTCTCTAATGGTAAGTTACAATAAGCTACTATATGCAGCAGTATGTTCTATGTTTCTTCTCATCCTTCTCTACAGTTATGTTAATTATATAAGTTTTGCATTAAACTTGCTTTATGACCAATTACTTGTACCTTACTTTTTTGTGTCTTCTGTGAATTCTGTCTCTAGACGTAATTTTACATTGTAAGTTAAATTTAGACAGTAGGATTTCAGCATGGATACAGTACAAACTCTGTGGCTTATAGTTTGTAAACCACAGAGATTATATCTTCTACTAGAACTATTCAGAACCTGTTTTTTAAATCCAGACAAAGAATGATACACATTTTAAACGAGTTCTTGAAATTTGGTATCATGCAAGAAGTAAGCAGAATGTGCCAGCAATTTTAGAGACAAAAATTTCACATTAACCAATACATGTATAGGTGGTTAACAGGTAAATTGATTAAACACATCTAAAACTTGTTACGGGCATAGGAGAATGTCTTCTAGATTCAATTAAATTTAATCACCACTTTCCATCAGACGAGAGTTCTCCATCTTCTATTTATAACAATGAATTAAGAGCTACGCTTTTAGTCAACTGTAAGGACCATAATAAGCCCATAAGAGCGCCTTATTAATACGATACACCGGGCATTTTCTTCGTCTTACTGATGACTTAATCATTCGGGTCGGTTCTTTTTATAAGCCTCGGGCGCAAAGTAATTTCCATTAATCTAAGCTTACACATTTTACATTGCAGTTTGTCTTATGCTGTCCACTCCCACGTTGAATTAAAAATGAGACAAGTTACCAAAATTGGTATAATCGGGAATTTTAGTTCGTTAAGACACGGTCAACGGCCGAGTACGTTCATCGACTAATACATAATATCTGTATTTGGATGCAGTTTTCGTGACTCATGTGTGTTCTGTATTATATGGTTATGATATTTATATTATTCGTGAAAATATGAAGGATGATATAGTCAAAGATATAAGTATAGAAGTAACTGTCGTTATCTATACATTAATACGTGAAGAATAAACTTTTTGTAAATTTTTAACAGGATTGCGTTAAGGGATCAAATTAAAATTTGACAAAATTGAAGATTATGCGGATAGAATTTAATTTTCATCAGAAAACTGTTATTTTTATATAGTATGTATTTGAAACAATACGTTATGTATTTAAAATGTATTTGAAATAATATGTTAAATCATACGAAACAAACACTACTACACCGCTACATCCTTGGCATTCTATATATCTAATAATAAAACAAGAGATGAGTTTTATACATTATAAGGTATATCGATACACTCAATGAACGTCATAGTACAGCATCATCATAATTATTTGTTTGATCATCGGCTTTAAGCGCCTCTCTTAGGCCAAAGTAGACCGGCGGAAAAGTTACTTATTCTTAAATCGATTCAAGCTGAGAATGGAACTCTAAATATTGTAGAAAGATAGACTTCTCGTGAAACACGATACGGGCTCCGGCCAACAACTAGTTAAAAATAAAAGGTTGACACCCTTTAACATTTTGTGTGGGTTTTATATCTACATTTGCATAGTCAGTTTCGCTTCAACCGTGTTTACCTGGAGCGGTACAGACTTTGTAATGTTTATTGCCCTGAGCTATCCAGCGCTCTGTTGCATCTGAAAGCTTGTTAATTATATTACGTTTAATTACGTCTAATTTAATTAAATTTACAGAGAAAGTGCATTGGTCTTTGTGTGGTCTTTTGTTTTTAGCATACAAGCAAAAACCATTATTCAAAAAAGCTATTTTGTGACTATCTTTACATTTTATTTACTCTGTGTTTAATTTTATTATCTTTAGAAAAGATCAACATTGAAAACGTATTATTATGGATGTATTTAATGGTGTCTATATATGTTTATTCTACAGAGTTATTGATATGTCATCTATCCATTCATCAGCCTTTGAAAGTCCACTGCTGGACATAGGCCTCCTTCAAAAGGTGCCACTTCAACTGGTCCTATGCTCATTAAATCCAGCGGTTTCCCGCTATCTTCTTAAGTCGTCAGTCCATCGAACCGGAGGTCAGCTTGTGCTTCTTTTGCCTAGACGTGGTACGCCACTGTAGAACTTTTCGTTGTCTCGTTTATATTACGTCTACGAAATTTATTGATATACGATTTCAGTTGACTAAACTGAAAGGAATGAGAAACATTTCTTTTATTTATTAGTGCACATGACTATTAAAGAGGATTAACTAAATTTAAAAATAATAACAAAATGATATACTCTCACTTTTATTAAAGGGAAGACAATTAGTCTTTTCACTCCTAGTACTAGTGTACTCTGGGTGGTTCCTAAGTCTGTTAGGATGTCTGTTACAGTAGTGCATATACTCTAAGTGTATTTTTTTTCCGAGTCCGACATACCCCTCCGTCGGCCCCGATGACGGAGGGTACCCGTTCCGGGTTTTTCAGACGAAAAAAAAAAAAAAAAGCTGTAAATCCAAACAGCATTATCGCGCCGTCACAGAAAAGTCATTCACGCCATTGTCGTCGGTAAGTGGTCGAATTGGTTACATCGTGATATGCCCGGGCACATCGTGATACACCGGTAGAAAATAAATCTACGGGTCATATGTCTTAAAGCAAAATTTCTTTAGGTGCGTCGAACACTTTTTGCATGATAAATGTGGGCAATCTGTATGAAAACTCCACAATGATAGTTGATTAAGTCGCGAAAAACAAAGTAAGGCATCCATGGTAGCAATCAATGAGCACTGGGTCTTACTTAAAGTTTTTTTTTTTAATATTTATTGTTGTAGACAATTCTCGACTCCTTTGCATTTAATCTCCGGGTCCAATGAACATACACATAAGTCTTAAAACACGCACATTATTGTTCAAGTTACTATTTTTAGAACGTTTAGACTTAGTTTTAACAGTACCTTAAAGGTTTTAAGTCAGTCGTATAGAGGAGCTCCATGACCTCGGCATAATCGTGAAACAGTCACACATGTAACAAATAAACAAAGGCGCATACTTTAACATTTAAAGGTGATTGATTTAGGCGTAATAGAAAAGGTTAATAGCTAACTGCACCTCCAGTTTAACAAAATATATTGTGTAGTTTGACTGGCTACACCGTCGTAGTTATAATCCTATAACTACGTCGTATGTATAGTATCTACGTCGTATCTATAGCACGTATAGTAATTAATGCATAATAAATTCTCCAAAGCTGCAACGCAATGAGTTGGAGTTACTTGGGGTTATCCATGAATGGCTGTTTCCACTTATCACTACATGGAATACAAGCTCGTTTATTACGTTGCAATTTAATCAAATACTACAGGGTTAACGCAAAAATTGTATATTTTAATCATATACCCGAGCTTGCAATCCCTCTGCTGTTGTGAGGTACTGCTTCCCAAAAATATCTATTAACTCCAAATACGCTTCAATTTATTCCTAACAATCATCACATACGTGTTTGATGTCGAGATGCAAAGTGCGAAGATCGAGCCACTTAAGTTTCGAGTATTATTAATTGATCATCACTCGCTTTACGGCGAAGAAAAACATTGTGAGAAAACGTACATATACACGAGTTTTCGAGAGACAATATCTCAAAGGTGCACGGAGCCTGCTAATTCGCAGTCGACCGGCGCGGTGGTCTCGGCCAATATTGTCACTGTAACGGCGGGAGGCGTGAGACAATAAAGATCGCAACGATGAAGAGTACGTGGACAATAATGCGTAGCGTGCATTTCAGCGTGAAGCCGTTCCCGGGCGCGGGGTACAAGGGCGTGGGCGGCGTGGGCGGCGTGGCGGCCGGTGCGGACGTGGCGCCGCCGCCGCCGTGGGAGGGCCGCGCCATCGCCACGCACAAGCTGCGCCTCGTCGAGTTCTCCGCCTTCGTCGAACACCCCAGGGACCCCGACACGGTCAGTTCACATCTATACATTTGTGTGTATTTACACATTTCATCCAATTCCTTATTTCCTTATAAGTATTTGGTGGTGGACTTGGTATTTCTGCAGTTTTTTTGATGGTGCCACTTTATTAATTTTTAAATCTAACGATGAGGCCAATGAGCCTACTGATGGAAAATCGTCACCGACGCCTATGAACATTTGCAACTCCGAAGGTTTGGCCGTTTCATTATGCATCGTTAGTTTTGAAAAAGAACTCTTTTCACAAGTAACGCGACGAAAACCAGACATACATATATCCCAACGAGAATAGTTAGAGAGTCACCAATAGAAATTTCCTTTAAAAATGAAAACGTTAAAGAATACCACTAATGCCATGAATTGTGGAACGACTACCGTTCCTTCGAACACTAATAACTGTAAACCTTTTAAATAACTCGTAAACTCCTAGCCTAGAGCCTAGGGTTTCAAGCCTTAGCCTAGATCCCAGAGTCAATGACAACGCATACAGGATGCCTGGGTTTCGTACATCGAATTGGACAATTTTTATAGCTGTGCACCTGCCCACAGATAATGTTGCTATATATATATATATGTGTGTGTGTGTGTGTTGTGTGTGTGTATGTGAGTGTGTGTATGTGTGTGTGTACATGATGACACATAGGCTCGAAAGGAGTATGAGACTAAGGAGGCTTGAAAGGCAAGCCCTGAATATTAAACTGAATGCATTGCCTAGAATGAAGTACAACTTCACTCTGATCAAGACACCAAAGTTTTTATAAGTCAGTTTGTCCTTCCTTCTAGATGTCTCTGAAACTGCACATAATTCGACAACTTGAATCCAAAAGTGGTTTTCAAGTTGAAATCAATTACACACTCTAAATGGGTTGAGCGTGGTGTAGAAATCATTTAATTAAAATACGTCACTCGAAACAAAAAAGTAAGATTATATTTCCCTTTAAGCAAAAAATAAATATTATTATAAGAGTAACTACTTAATAATATAATTATGTTATCTTAATTTATACGAATTAACATTTTAATTATGTTATTCATGTGAATCTACTAATTATAATAAAAAAAGTTACAGTAAATATTTAAACTGTTACTGCTCCTCAGAGACGATAAACAATGATTTGCGTCTTTAACCTTAAAGACATCTTAGTTTTAATTTAATATTTCTATGATGGATTACTAAGTAGATTTGTTCATTAATAACTATATAATATTCTGCGGGCCAACAGTGTTTATATAAAATATAAATACTGTTGGCCCGCAGAAACGCCGTTTTTTATTTATTGATAATGAAGTAGCAAACGAGCATGCAGCCCACCTGTTGGTAACTAGCCACATGGGCCCATGACATCTGTGACAAACCTCGAATAGAACTTTTTAAAGGGAATCTTAGAATAGATCATTTATAAATAATAATGAGAATATTCATCGGTTGATGTTCATTAGTAATGGACTGGGACATTGTTTGTATAAGTTAGTCCTGTTACTATATTGTATGCTAGTCCATACACGTTAACTGGACTAACATTTACTAACGTAGTAAACTTTAGTAGATATTAGTCCTTTTTGACGTTAGACACGAATGTGCTGCTACTTCTGAGAACAGATTCCTAGTAGTGGATTTTTATTTCGTTACTAGTTGGGCTTCATTTCTTAAATACAAAACACGACACCTATTTATTGTAACCAAGTGCTAAGTATAGATAAAAAGTGTCCGGCCGACACAGGATTATATCGCACAAATCGTATTTTTTATGGAATGTGTAATAATATGACTTATTATATTATATGATATGCATTATTAATTATGATACTGTTTTTGTTATATATCCTTATGTAATAATTTGTATTTCTGTATACATGTCTATTCTTGTCCTCATGTCACGTTATTAATAACGAGCATATTTATTTGCAGTATCCGCCGAGTACAGCGCCCGCACAACACTTGTTTGTACATATAGGTGGTACTGTAACATACGCAGATCCTTTATTAGAGGTAAAGAATATTCACATTTTTCTTTTTTTTTTACTGTTTCACCAAACGCAAATGACGTTCATACGATAACCGATATTTCAATTCTTATGTGGAGATGAGGCTTCTAATAGAACTGAGTTCAATAAGACGGGATGGCGGTAGTACCAATATACATCAAATAGATTTTTAATTTAATTACTTAATTTAAAGTACGAGTTTTATTGTGGCCGGTTTTAACCAAGTGTGCCATGTGGTAAAATCACATTTTGATTGTTTAGAGTGCAATTTAAAACTTTTACATATAGATAAAATATGGTTTGTATTTGAATGATTTGCCTTAAATACGTAAATGCTAGTGAATATTTATAATCCTTTAATATAATAACACGACATTGTAAATTTTCAGTCAGTAGACGTGCAACAGATAAACGATAAATTCCCAGAGAAGAAAGGCGGTCTGAAGGAATTGTACGAGAAGGGTCCAAGGAATGCGTTCTTCTTGGTCAAGTTCTGGGCAGACCTCAACACCGGCAGCCAGGATGACCCGGCCGCCTTCTACGGGGTCACTAGTGTGTGAGTATGATTATTCACTGTACATTCAAGTATTTTTTCCTTAATAAAAACACGCTCTGTATTTTATTAGACTGGTTGAAATTAAATTAATGAGTCCACACGCCCTTGCGTTTTACGAGTAACCTTTATAGAATACTTCGTCCACCGCCGGACTCCAAGAACAAATCATCTCGATAGTAACAAAATATTTTGGATTGTCATCCATCCATCCATTCATCAGCCTTTTAGTGTCCACTGCTAAACATGGGCCTCCTCTAGATAGCGCCACTCCAACCGGTCCTGTTCCCTCTGAATCCAATGGTTACCAGCTGTCTTCTTCAGGTCATCAGTCCACCTTGTGGGGGACGACCTACGCTCCTTTTGGCTAGACGTGGTTGCCACTCGAGAAGCTTTCGTCCCCAACGGTAGTCGGTCCTCCTTTGGATTTATCGTCCTTTGGATTGTAGTGAGTGAAAATGACGTTGATTAATACCGTTACATCAAGTCTTGTCCATAAGGATCAAAGTTATAAAAGATAACTAAAAATAGGAAATTCAACGGCCAGTGAACCACACAAAGAGAGAACCGAGAGCGATACAAAAAAAATATTTAAAAATGCCGAACGGACAGCGGAGGTTCAGTAATAGATTCGGATAGGGGATTTAAAAAATATATAAATCGTTTTTCAGTTACGAGAGCAACGAGAACATGACGATAACGTGCAGCACGAAGGTGTGCTCGTTCGGCAAGCAGGTGGTGGAGAAGGTGGAGACGGAGTACGCGCGCTTCGAGGGCGGCCGCTTCGTGTACCGCATCCAGCGCTCGCCCATGTGCGAGTACATGGTCAACTTCATCCACAAGCTCAAGCGCCTGCCCGAGAAGTACATGATGAACAGCGTGCTCGAGAACTTCACCATCCTGCAGGTGCCTGCCGCCTCTCTGTCCCTTCACTGTGACGTCATGTTTATGTCGGGCACGAAATACATGAATGTCGAAGTTAAATTTCGAAATTTGAAAAACATAATAAAAATAAATCTGAAAGATGAATAATTTTACAAACATTTTTTTTAATAATCGCAATGATGCAATAATATGCGAGTATTTGATTTGAATTGTAATCGATAAGGCTAAACACTAGTTTTTCGCCCATAGTTTCGTCTGCGTGAAATTCCTTAATTATCCCCGTTATTGGTCAAAAATTCTAAAACAAATATTCGTTTACTTCCTATCCAATACTTAAATTCGACGTCAACAACGTCGCGGGCACAGCTAGTTATATAATAAAAGTAGCCTAAGATACTGCCGACACGACTCCGGGACGTCTGCCAGAGTCGGTCCCTTCGAGTCGGTCCGGTCGTTCCAAACATTATCCAGAACAAACGCCCTGTGCGTTTGTTCTGGATAATGTTTGGAACACAGACAAAAATGGTAAAAAATGTTATTTCAATACTCGCACTTATTAAAAAGCGGTCACTCGAATATTACAAACGGACCGTCCCAATTCCCTCGTCTTCCTCGACAACTATAATTTATCATTTACGAGTCGAGTAACGGGCGCGACGCGTGTTGCAGGTGGTGTCCAACCGCGACACGCAGGAGACGCTGCTGTGCGCCGCCTTCGTGTTCGAGGTGTCCAGCAGCGAGCACGGCGCGCAGCACCACATCTACCGCCTCGTCAAGGACTGACCGCCGCCCCGCGCCGCTCCGACCCCCGACGCCTCCGCCCCACTCCGATGTTAGCCGAAATCCCCACGACGCGGGGGACGATCTGTGCAATCGATGAATGAAGTCGCGCGCCGGGATCCGGAATCGGTGATGAGTTTGGCGATGAATTTAGCAGTGATTTATAGAAACGGTGAATGCTGCGAATATGTCGGTGAGAACGGTATGGCGATACATCGGGCGATTTAATTGATTCTATGTATATTCATTATATAATGAAATGTACAAAGCTAAACTCTGTCCAGCAATAAACAGAAGCGACATAATATTTCAAGAAATACGTGTAAAATTTAATTACTAAATTTGTTTCTATACCAACTGTAAAACTCATCGTAAATACGCAAATTCTTAGGTTTATACCGTGAAAGAAAAACTTTGCAAGCGGAGTCGTGCAAGTCTCTTCAGTCTTAATCTGTTGTGTGGACCCATTTGCTTTAACTTTGTGAGTCTTCGGGGTTAATTGGCTTTTAATCCAACACGTCAATAAATTCGTCATAAAGTTTAAAAAAAACAGTAATATCGTCATTAGTATAATAATGATTTGAAACTAACATAGCAAATTGTGATCTGAAAATTACGCTACAAGTATTTTTGTAAATGAAAATTTATGTATAGCTCAATTTTGAATGTCTCTATCGTAGTTCGGACACTTGTATATTTTTTCTTCGTCACTCGGGTAGATCCCTATTCGTTTGAATTTAGGTGTCTATAATCCTATTTCATATGACTTAACTGAGAAACTGTTATTTTTAATCTTATCTTTCAATCTACGAAGGTTCTTTCGTGGTACCTTTTGTAGTGGCATGTAAAATATTTCAATATAAGAAAATGATATTACATGAATCTTTAAATAGTGGTCTTGGAAATAAAACTACAATATATTTGAATTTATTTTTATTTT
>DWJG01000033.1:0-13093 GCA_018248795.1 Ectomis octomaculata | reverse complement strand
CACTGCAATATATTTTATATTTTTTTCACTATTTACTTCATTTATCTAATATAGCTAATTCTTTGGATTGTTTAAACTATTATTTATATTAATTTTCTTATCAAAATCCTACTTAATTATGTAAGTTACGAAACAAACTTTGATTAATACTACATAAACATTGAACTAATTATGTTAATTTACAAAATACAACACAATTTGCGACCTTCGCGATGTATTATTTATTTTATAATTATTGAAGTGCGTACAATAGTATTAAGTAAACCGGCTTTATTATTACGATTATTAAAGTCTACCTACTTTATATTATCACGACCATGTATTCTGCCATGACATAAACATAAACGCGGTGTTACGCGATTTATCTAATTCTATTACGTAATGTTAATGTAACAATATGTTTAATAATTCTAATTTAACTTCATAACATGAATATAACTGAGCTACGCTTGATTATATTCTATGTCTAAAAACTTTTGCTTATGTAAATGTGTGTGAAATATAGCTTACATAATAATCATAATAGTTGACATCTTCGCGAATAATTGTTAATTCCGACTTATGCCAAACATTAATAAGATTACACGACAGATTTATTTTAACTGGCTTCTGCCCGCGGTATTACATGTCAAATTATAATTATCATTTTTTGATTAAGTAAATAAACAAAGTATATCAAATAAAGCAGTTAAATTATGCAATTTTTTGAGTTAAAAAGAATCCTACTAGGATAAAGATAAAGTATATTAAAACGTAGCTTATATGTAATCTAAATTATCAGCTATTGTATCTATATGATTCACCTAATCCTTTCAACCATTATAATCAACGTGTAAACATATACAAACTTTCACATTTATTATATTAGAAATATAAGATACATTTTTATGATATTGTTTGATATTAGAAAGTCTAGAAATAGCTGACGACATCGTGCGAACATATATTTTACATTTGATTTCGTACGTGTTTCATTTAAGCTTCTCTACAAATTCCCAACTTGAAACTCCGGTAGTTGCTGGCTTCACGCCAGAGGACATCTCTGTTAAGTCGGTTTCAGATCTGGACAGGTGTGCTAAAAATATCATAGTTTATTTGCCACAATATGTGATACTTTAGAGTTAGTAATAAAAGTTAGATAAAGTCATTCAAAATGTTTAGAGTAGATTAAACATTTTTAATGAATTTATCTTCTGCCTTTTTGTGCCTGCCTAGGGTGTCAGCCGGGTAACCTCCTCGCATAACTTGTCGACTTGTTGGTAATTTATTGAACGGTGGCGAATATCCGGTGTGGGGCATTTCTCTGCGTGTCCCTCTGACTAGCAGAGAGCACAACAGAGGAGTAGGGACGGGCTTGGTGTGCACCTACGCTGCCGCCAGGCTAGCTACAGTAATCTTACCTAGCTACCGTCAACATCGTAATCCCTCCCTAAAGAGGTGTCGTGGACATGTCTCGCGGCCTCGGGTGGGACCGAGGGTCTTGCCTTAATTGGCCGGACTGCGAGGAAGAAAACCTCTATAAAAATTACCCCAATCCCAAGCGGCAGCGCACCGTGAGGGGATGCGTGGCTGGCGGGGAGGCCAGTCGTGAGTGCGACTCCCGTCACGGCACCGGCCGACACCGTGGCGGGTTACTGGTAGGCTTATCCGGGTACAGGGGGCACTGCCCGGATGGACCGTTATATCCCCCATACTCGTGGGAACAAAAATGAAGCCATCTTTTTCACATAATTTTAAGAAACCACAAAAAAAACAACAAAAAAATAATAATATGAATGAGGAGAAAGCTACTTCCGATTCGGATGTTAGCTTAAGCTCAGAAGCGTCGGTCGTTGGTCAGGACCGGCTATGGAGACCTAGGAAAAGGCAGTGTACGAGTGTTCCTGGAACCGAGGTATCTAGCAACGAGGATACGGCCCCAAGTGCAGTGCCAGTTCCTGGGAAATCAAAGAACAGGAGGAAGGAATTTCTGTTGAACAGAGACACGGAAATTAGATTAGAGGTACAGGAGCAAGCAACCAACGCTAGCCAAATAGTACCACCTTCAGAAGAAGATTGCAGCTCGGCGAAAACAGCAGTCGCTTTGAAGGATCAAGTCCTTAAAGATATCGACACCATTTTGAATGTGTCTGCAAAGTCAAGGAACCTCAAAGGTACCTTTCAAAGAGCTCTTAACGAGGCGGCGAAGTCCATTAAATCTGCCGTGGAAGCCCTGCACACCAGGTCCTGTTCGGACGAAACTGCCAAACTGCAGGCCGCTAATACCCACCTTCAAATTGAGGTGGCGGACCTTCGTAAAGAGTTGGCAGAACTGAAAGAGGAAGTGTTCCGGGCAAAAAACAGCAATTCTGTCGTTGAACCTGGACATGATGCTATGCCACAAGGCTTGGCTCAATGTAGCGCATCTGTTGTTAGGAGTAATGATATTGAAGAACTGACACGGTCCATAATGGTTCAGGTCGGAGGCATGTTAAATGCACGATTGGAGGCTCTAGAAGATAGACTTCTTCCTGAAAAACGCGTTCGCCCTCCACTTGCCGCTGACAGAAGAAAAGCAAATGAGTCCACCTCAGAACGGCAATTAGTAAAGGGGTCTTCGCGACAGGTGTTAACTAGAACTGATGCGGGAAAGAAGAAACGCAATGTGGTCGCGAATGACGTAGCTCTTCCAGCTGAGGATCGCCTCTCCGTGCCTGAGGCTGCTAATAAAAATGACTGGGTGACGGTCACTAAAAGAGGTAAGAAGAAACAGTCAACTCAGGCATCTGTTTTGTTACCATCCCTCGAAACTGAGGATAACAGTGCCTTGGAGAAGACTGTCAAATCCAAGAAACAGGCAGTCTCGGTAAAATTGCGCCCACCTCGGTCCTCAGCTGTAGTTATTAAGTTGAACCCAGAGGCCGAGAAGCATGGAGTCACCTTTGCAGATATATTAGCCAAGGCAAGGACCAAAATAGATCTCCCTAGCCTTAACATCAAAGGGCTAAAATTTAGGACGGCAGCTACCGGAGCAAGAATTTTAGAAGTGCCAGGTGCATCTAGCGGTGACAAGGCAGATTCTCTGGCGCAAAAAATAAGAGAGACCCTTGATGAAGGGGTAGCTATAGTTACCAGACCTGTGAAGTGCGCTGAAATGAGGATCTCGGGTTTGGACGATTCAGTTACTCCAGAAGAGGTTATTAGTGCTGTCGCACTAAGTGGTGGTTGCACTAGAGAGGCTGTGAAGATTGGAAATATCCGGCCCACGCCTCGAGGGCATAGTTCAATTTGGGTGCGTTGCCCAGTAGCTGCGGCCAAGAAGATCGGGAAACTTGGACGCCTCTTGATTGGCTGGGTTTCAGCAAGAATTGAGTTGCTGAAGCCTAGAACTATGCGGTGCTATCGTTGCCTGGAAAGTGGTCATGTACGAGCGCAGTGTACTGCGGAGGTTGACCGCAGCGAAGATTGTTATCGATGTGGTAAACCCGGCCACCAAGCGAAGGACTGCACGGACACGCCATATTGTTCGCTTTGTGCGGCAGCGAACAGGCCAGCAGAACATCGGCTGGGAAGCAAGGCGTGCACTCCGCCGAAACAAATGAAGAGATCCGTCAAAACTAATATGACCACAAGCACTTCTACAATTGCTCCGGCAGCCATCAGCTGCCCCCCTCCTAATATGGGGGCCGAAGAGGAGATGGTCACGAGTTAATTGTAATTATGGACCATCGTCTACTACAGGCAAATATCAACCACTGTGCTGCTGCTCAAGATTTACTCATACAAAGCATGGTGCAGTGGTCGATTGAAGTAGCTATTGTAGCTGAACCATACTTTGTGCCTCTTGTGGATAACTGGGTTGGTGACGTGGAGGGATCGGTGGCTATAGTACTGTCGAGTACAGCAAGCAGTCAGATCCTCACCGTTATAGCGAGAGGCAAGGGATTTGTGATGGTCCGTTGGCGAGAGTATATTCTCTTAGGAGTGTACTTCTCTCCGAACAGAATTCTCGCCGATTTTGAAATGTTTTTAGAAAGGGTGGGGGCTCTGATAGATCAAAATCAACCTTCCTCGTTGCTCGTCGTAGGAGATTTCAATGCTAAATCAACGGCTTGGGGTTCTCCAGCAACGGATGCTCGTGGTGAAGTTTTAGAGGACTGGGTGACTATGACCGGCCTTACAGTTTTAAATCAGGGGTCTGTTAACACTTGTGTGCGACAGCAAGGAGGGTCCATTGTAGACGTTGCTTTTGCATCTCCTGCTATTGCGTGTACCGTCCGGGGCTGGAATGTTCTAGAGGGGGTTGAAACATTATCGGATCATCTATATATTCGGTTTGATCTTTCAACCTCCTCAGACCACCCAAGAATTCGCCACCCGTTTCGCTCGTCTCCAAGATGGGTTTTGAAAAGTCTTGACAAAGACGTCCTGGTTGAGGCTGCTATAGTACAAGCCTGGCTTACTCCAACGGAGCCTATTGACGTTGAAGAAGAAGCAAAATGGTTTCAGGGTGCAATGACGAATATTTGTGACGCTAGCATGATCCGAGCTAAACCCCGACCACGAAAAGGTCAGGTGTACTGGTGGTCTCAGGATATCGCAGTTCTTCGCTCCAGCTGCGTAGTAGCGAGGCGCCAGTACACTAGGCACCGTAGATTACGTCGCCGAAGCGCTGACCATGCTGAAGTGGAGAGACAGCTTTACGAGGCTTATCGGGAGCGCAAAATGGCCTTAAAGCTGTCCATAAGCCAGGCGAAAGAACACGCAAGAGCAGAATTGTTACAATCCCTCAGCCAGGATCCATGGGGGCGACCATATAAAATGGTGAGAGAGAAAATAAAGCCTTGGGCTCCCCCGCTTACACAGACTCTCCAGCCTCAGCTTGTAGAGGACGTCATTTCCACCCTTTTTCCAGCCAGAGTGGATCACGTTCCTCCACCGATGGCACCTCCACAAGAAGACCAGGCGTATGAAAACAATGAGATGCCATTGATTTCAGAAGAGGAACTGATTACAGCTATTCTCAAACTCAGGGCCAAGAATAAGGCTCCGGGGCCAGATGGCATTCCTGGCCGCGCCTGGGGGTTAGCGTTAGAAATGCTAGGGGACCGGTTCCGCAGGCTACTTAACGCATGTCTGGAGTCGGGCCGGGTCCCAAAACAGTGGAAGGCAGGTAGTTTAGTGCTCCTAAAAAAGGCAGGTCGTCCCGCGGAGTCTCCCTCATCATACCGCCCTATAGTGATGCTTGATGAGGCTGATAAACTTTTCGAGCGTATTATTGCCAATCGCCTTATCAAGCATCTCGGAGAGGTAGGCCCAAACATTTCTGAAAACCAGTTTGGTTTTCGAAGGGGTCGCTCAACCATCGATGCAGTTATGCGCGTCAAGGCCCTTTCGGATGCGGTAGTAGCGCGAGGTGGGGTGTTGATTGCAGTTTCGCTTGATATCGCAAACGCTTTCAATACCTTGCCGTGGGCCAGCATAAGGGAGGCATTGAAGTTCCATAAAGTGCCTCCCTACCTCTCCCAGATTATTGGGGCCTACCTGTCCGAAAGATACATTTTGTATCCAGGGCCGGACGGGAGTTTGTTAATTAGAGAGATGTCATGCGGTGTTCCACAGGGCTCAATTTTGGGACCGCTTCTGTGGAACATTGGCTATGACTGGACACTGCGGGGTGACCTCCCCCTAGGCGCAAACGTGACATGCTATGCAGATGATACTCTAGTCACTGCTAGAGGATCATCGTTCGACGAAGCTGTCCGTATTGCCACTGTTTCGGTGGCACTGGTAGTCGGAAGAATAGAGCTATTGGGACTTCATGTGGCGGTTAGTAAGACCGAGGCAGTTTGTTTTCATGGGCCTCGAAAGTCTCCGCCACAGGGGTCCCACATTCTAATTGGTGATGCCCATGTCGAGGTCAGGTCGAACATGAGATACCTGGGACTTGTCCTCGACAGCCGCTGGAATTTCCGCGAACACTTCAAAAGTCTGGTTCCTCGTTTAATGCGAACGGCCGCTGCATTGAAGCGGTTGCTACCCAACCTAGGGGGGCCCAATGCAAGCAGTCGCCGCCTCTACTTGGAAGTAGTGCGATCCATGGCCCTTTACGGTGCACCCGTTTGGGTTGGAGCCCTGACGGCAAGAAACGTAGCCCTCTTAAGAAGACCTCAGAGGGTGATGGCCGTCGGAGCCATACGGGGGTATCGCACAATTTCTTTTGAGGCGGCATGCATTTTGGCAGGGACCCCTCCATGGGACTTAGAAGCCAAGGTCCACGCGTCAATGTACAAATGGCGCGTGGACCTACAAACTAGAGGCGTTTGCACCCCGCCCAGGGAAATTGAATCGCGGAAATTCCACGCTCGACAGGCACTGATTACGAGTTGGAAAGAAAGGCTAGCCCAACCAAGTGCTGGTAGCAGGACTGTCGAGGCTGTTCGCCCGGTTCTCGAAGACTGGGTGAATAGGCGGCATGGCTCCCTAACATTTAGGCTGGTACAGGTACTTTCCGGGCATGGCTGCTTTGGAAAGTACTTGTACCAAATTGCAGGTAGAGAACCGACTACCGAGTGCCACCACTGTGACTGCGTCGAGGATACAGCGCAGCATACTTTGCAGGAGTGTCCGGCATGGGACAACGTTCGCTGTGGCCTCGTCGCAGTTGTGGGGGATGACCTGTCGCTTCCAGCCTTGGTTAAAGCCATGGTCGAGAGCGAGAGGTCATGGAATGCCGGGGTTTCCTTTTGCGAAACGGTAATGTCGCAGAAGGAAGCTGCGGAGCGGGAAAGAGAAAGCCGGTGTAATCTCCCCATCCGCAGCAGGAGAGCAGGGCGTAGGAGGAGGAACTACCACGCCCTCCTCCAACCCCCATAACCGAGGCCGAGGCGGTGGACACGAGGGTGTCCTCCGCCTATGAAAATGGCCTCGAGGTGGATGCGTGCGTTTTCCCGTTTGCCCCTCGAAGGAAAAGTAAGGTTAGCTTCAGCTCCACCTTAATCGAGGTGAACCTGATAAAGGTATACGCTGTCAGGATCGCGGAGGATTGTGAAAGCGCTCCCGTGATCCTGGCAAAGAACGTTCAGAGGAACTGTGGGGTTTTAGCCGGTAAGAGTCCGGCATATCCTCTTCGTTGCCCTGGCAACGGAGAGGAATCCATGACGGATTTCCCCACAATAAAAAAAAAAAGAGGTAACTGCATCTTACTGGCGAAGGGTTACGGGTTCGATTTCCAACAAGACAGAAACCTGCATGAGTTTGGATTCGGTTTCCGACATAAAAAGATAAATTTATGTATTTTATGTTTATACTGTGGGTATTTTATGTCACGTGATTTCAGAATCATACTAGCGAAGTTTTCTAAAAATCTGGCCCGTGTACCAGTTAGAAATACTATAACTGGTGACCAACCTTGAATGATAGTGTTCATAGTCACAAACTCCTATTGGGTAACAGCATATGTTAATTAATCTTATTGGCTGTCTCAATCGAATCCGATAACAATATTAATAGGGCCATCTGTAACAAGCCGTTTCTCATTGCCTTAAAACACGGATAACAGTACACTTTATAAACGTGGCTCCGAAACCACCCGCATTTTAAATTTTATTAAAATCGTTAGAGTCCTTAGCTTATTCCTAAAGTATGACACAACACATAACAAAAACAATAAAACAAAATATAACACAAAAACAAGTTTGAAATTGATTTGATCTTTATGAACACGAATTTCCGCAGAGTCTGATCCCACGAAACAATTGGTATCACATTTAAAATATTCGAACCTAATAGTTTTCCTTGGAACGGTGAGCGCACGTTGAGCGTCGAAACAAGAAGCCGAACAAAAAACAAATACAAAAATCGAAAGCTAAAAACGCAGTCACAAAACGTGTCTCCGATGATTTATTTAACGCAATGTTTATGTTCTCCACTCCGACAGGACGTGAATGGTGTCTGTTCGTCTTAGTTTACATTATCTACAACGTCATCTTACTGCCACCCGCTACTTTATTTCTAAGGTTTAAGGTGTACATTTTATTCAACCAGCTGCATTATTAACTTTGACGTTTCTTAACTTAACAATCTTAAGTTTACCGTTTACAAATCCTTATTTTAAAGGCAATAAGGTTAATTGTTGACAAGTTAGTGAAATATTGACATTGTCAGCGGTACCGTGGGTGTGGTGCAATGGGCGAGCGTGGGCAAGGATCGGAGCCTTGTCTTACCTCGTGGTTTTTATGACACATTACGAATGCAGATTCCTACCAAGATTAATTATAGATTATAAATAGTTGTGGCCGTTAAAAAGGCTCGTTTACTGCGGATTTTTATGGTCTTATGCAGTCCCCTGATTTTATGGTGGGACCGCAAGGATAGCAAGATACTAGTAGTGAGTTGCGTCTAAGTAGAGTAGTCCTTTGTTTAACAATAAGGTTTTATTGTTAGTTAGTTGTAAGTTTTATTGTTTCGATCAAGTTTTCTCAATTTAACAACGTATGACGGACGAAAATATACCTAATAAACAGTTAGGCGCAGAATAAAAAATCTAGAATAGATTTAGAATATTATCATTTCCTAGGTAAAGAAAACTAATAAAAATTATCTTCAAAATCGATTCACAAATGGCTAAGACACACACATACATAAAAACAAGCAAAATTACTTTCTTCTTAAACATCTTTGAAATGTGTTAAAAATCCATCATAATTGTACCTATTCAATTTAAAATATTTATGTATTCTTAAAGATACTAGAATTGTAAATTAAGCTACAAATTAATTAGGTGCCCAAATGCCATAAATATAACAATAAACGCGTAGCTGCGGGTTTACATTCTATTTTCTAATGTGCTGGACGCTACGCCCCTTGAGAAAGCGGCCATTGTCAACTGTTACTGTGCTACTATGGGTGCATGGGTAATTAAAATCAATAAATAAAAATTAGAAATTAATAACTTAAAAAACAAAACTTATAATAAACAACTTAAAAAGTATAAAATAACTGTTGTAATTTTGATATAGTTGCCAAGTATACCGTGCGAGACTGAGGAGGCATTTGGCACCTACGCGACGAGCAAGAACCTGCTTCTTTTTGAAGTCGGCTAATGACCAGTAATTGAAACTCTCTGCTTCGGGTACGATAACCGGATAGACAAATTTGAATCATGAGGTGATCTGTGGTATGAAAGGATCTCTGTTTAAATATTTAGGTGTTTGTGTAACCGTCTTAGTGTATGTCCATGGCTCCCACGGCAAAGGGAATCCTGGTGTGGCGTTAAAAGTATACATAGTTCTCTTATGATTATATTATGGTACATAGAGCATCTACGTGTTATAATCGTAATGCTGATTGGTGTAAGGAAGGAAGAGACATTAAGTATTTTCGTATAAAGATCTTAGGGCAATCGATAACATTGTAAGTTCTTTTAAAATTCGTTTTATTGACCATCCAGCCGTTTCGAAAAGGAGTTTCGTTCAGTTCAATATTTGAAAATTTTCTATTTTACTCCCATAGCATTTCATGGATCCCATTCGTTCACGTGCACATACAGTTATTGTTATTCATAGCTTACTTTTATTGTCTTTTTATGACCAAAACACAATAGTCTTCAGAATATCATTTATATTTGTATCAGATATATAACACAATACATTCTTTGTGCATTTTTGATATTTCAACCTGAATTTTCAGCAGACGTGAAAAACGCGAAAATCGCTCAAACAAATTCTCTAGCATATTGTATTGTGAGTTACCATTTTATGAAAGCAATGATGAAGCAATGCTTTTATTCGAAGAATAGTGTTTCCAATATGGCGAAGTGTTCAATACAAAACATCAGAGTTTTTTTACTCAAAAATATTATATTGGTGAAGGCAATTCGGCCGAATGCGATGTGGCTTGCTGAAATTTGAATTTTCAATTTCCTTTGTGATTGATACTTTTAAGTTCAATGAATTTATTACAATATATTTTATAGTTCTTTGTGATCACAATAAAGAGGCTTATGTTTGTAATCTACATGGCACTCAAATGCCGATTGGCAAAAGCATACATGTAAAAAGGTCCTTAGCCAATAATAGATTTAAATGTATGGGAACATTGTCTTTTCTTGTAGTGCACCTAGATTCAATATGTCGCAGATGTAGTTTGCAACGACAAACATGTACAAAGACATAGGAAAAGACAAAAACAAATTCACTATGCATGAAGTAAGCGTTATAAATGATAATAAATAATGTTAAAATCTGTATATGAACCGAGGTTACCGAATTAGCCCTCAGCAATTATATAATTAGCCTCAATTAGCAAAATGAGCTGAATACATCGCTTGTAACACCGACAACCATTGGGGATGAAAGGTTTTAGAGTGGCGACCACGTCCAGGCAAAAAGAGTTCAGGTTGCCCTCTGATCGTGGACTGCCGACCTTAAGAAGATAACGCGAAATCAGAGGAGACCAGAGCTCCCATGTCCTCTGGTTTGTCGTTTACAAGAGGTCTATTATCCAGCAGTGTATTTTGAACGGCTGATGGTTGACACATTTCGTATAAAAAGAAATTATTTTCATTTCATGAGATTGACCTTCGTAGTAGTAGACAACACTCGAATTTTTGTCGCATGGGACTCGATCAAAACTCGAACCGACGTGTTCTAGAACCATCAGTACCACAACAAACATTAACGTTTAATGTTACTTTATTGCGTCCCCGCCCGCATCCTTCGCGGGGTGGAGAAAAAAAGTCTAGGAACGCATGTTTGTTTTATGGAATAATGCATTCGTCATTTGGGACGTGGACAACCCTTTCCAAGTTGACATATTATTATTTACTTTACGAACCCGAGTTGTATCTCGACGCTTAAAAGGCGTGGTAGCTAGAATAAAACTATTATTGGTGGGTTTGACGATCTGTCACTGACATTATATTGGTAGAACAGGCACTGAGTTCAATTCCTGGCTACACAGAACATGTATTATCCTTACTATATTGCGCGGACGTGACGACGGAGACGAGGTGGCGTGGAATTTTGATTTTTCGTTTTTGTTAAATAGTCGTTTAAAACATATGCTGTCACTTAGTTATAACGTAGCAGTCTACCAGTATTTTTTTTATCAGTTCAATTCTTCTTACTTATACTTAAATATGTGTTCCTTACAAACAAACAAACATATTTCTTTTATTTTTAATATCGTAGATAAATAAGTTAAGTATGAGTTGAATCCACTCATGAAACGTTCTCCTTATCAAACAAAACAAACTAGTTTAGCGTTATTTATTTACCTACCGCAATTTTTCACCATCAGCAAGGGTTGATTGGGAGAGAATGCCAGTAGGCATTAAGTCCGCCCTTTGTAAAATATTTACATAAAAGCGTAAATAAATAAATAATAAATATATTTTGTGGTTATGATTACAAGTGTTGTACTATATAAACAACCTTATTTTTTTCACATTAACTTCAACATTCACGGCATTCTATACGTGTTCTATAAACTTTCTTTTTCCATATCGATCTTTTCGTCAAGGGCTGTCATCCTTTACTTTATGATTTCCCATGGTGCTGTAATCCTTTACCAAGATGTGACGCCCCTTCAAACGGAGCTTTTAGCGAAATATCCAATGTATTTGCCAATGGCGACCATACAACCTATGATACAACCGTCATATTGTGTAAAAAACATCAAAGTAACGTCAAAGTAAATCACAATAATGTAGTAAGATTATAGATGATTACGCTTAATTTATTAAACGTATGGGAAAAGTGCTATATTTTCAAAAGGAACCGGAAAAGTCATAAATATGTCGTAAATATAATTAATTACATATAAAAATAAAAGTTACAATCAAATGTAATATAAATTTCTTCGTCATTGTATTTATGTAAAATAATCAAAATTCACAGGTTTCTCAAGTTCCACTTAACATTCAATGTCTCGTTTTTTAGTTAATAGTAATAAAACTTGCATTCAAATTCAGTAAAGAATCGATTATAGAACGAAATAACACTATATATCGAATTACAACCTTCCATAAAATAAATTAGACATCTCCTAAATTATCTTGAGTTATAACTAATAAAACTATGTCACCATTTGAGAGCTTTAATTAAATTTTGAAGATGTTTCTCGTAAAAACTATGAAAACGTAATAAAATTCGGGTTGTTCAAGCGCGGTTAATAGAAACATTAATAGCGGTTTCACCTTATTCCCACCGCGTGAGAATATCGACAAGGAAAGGCTTCATACTACATGTTCTCGATTTTAAGTCACTCTGGAGCTGGTTAAGAAAACAAAGTTAACGAAGACTTCGCCAACCCTGGACGTTCCTTAACGTTGTCAACGTAACCCATGTGCAAAAAGTTATTGTTAAAAAAGGGAATGAAGTGCATTACCATATAAAATAAATAAATGCATGGCTAAAATTAAAATAAATAAGAATGGTATAAAGTTGTGTGTCCAAATATTGATGTTCAAAAAAACAACACGAAATTTGATAGAAGTGTCATATACAAGATCAAACATACGAGATATTAAGATTGCAACGACTATTTGTACCTAAACTTATTTTTTACGTATTTATTTTTTATCCGAATGTAGATGCTTAATAGGAATTACCTTGATCTTTTTACATTTTTTACTATTGTTCTTCGAGTTACCTTCGGAACACCTGTCCGATGACTAGTGTATTGTATGTAAATTAAACGTTACCTCTAAAATATTGCTTGTTTCACCCTGAACGTGAGCAACATGGTGGCCAGTTGGTAACTAGATTCGAATAACATTCCTGATAATAAAATTTGAGTAATTGTTGAGTAAATTCTCGCAACAAAGGAGCATGTTGAATATAGTACATAGATGTATGAGATACTTGATCAGCTTTTATGTTCTATGGACCTAGCAAGAGAGGGTTCAGATCTCCTGATGGTCACCGATGACAGATGCATACCATTCCTGACAATTAAGATCGCCTCGTATATAAATGTAATGTCCAATATATAACATAAAGAACTAATGATTTAATAAGAACCAATTATTATATCAATTATATATATAAAGTTTAACTTGTTACAGGGCACGAGTTTGTCACTAAAAATACCCAAGTATTAAAGACAATGC
>DWJG01000032.1:0-13104 GCA_018248795.1 Ectomis octomaculata | reverse complement strand
CAACCAGCAGCAAGATGTCTCGTTGAGAATCGAATCCGGAACTTTATTCACCGAACTTTTTTAACCGACTTTAAAAGAAGGAAGTTGTCAACGCGTATTTATATACCGACTTCAAAGAGTGAAGATTCTCAATTCCTCTTTATATTTTTTCATAACATGTAACTGTCGTGTTTTAATGATACACACATCATGCCTTCAATAATCATGGAATCGTCAATGAAAGTCATGCAACGCATATGCCATTAAACTGTTAGCAATAATATTTGAAGGAAACGTTGAAGTGGTCACCAATTGTGAGTATTTGCACGCTAAGGACGCGTACACAACGCGCTACGCCGTCGCACGACAAACTTCAGACTAAAAATACTAGTCTATTTGATAAAACCTCCTGTGAAACAGAAGAGTTAAAAGATAAAAACTGTTGTTTTATTTTTAAAATCACTATTACGCTTTTAATATGATTACCTTTTTTTATAATTCTGAAGTAGCAAAAGAGCATGCAGCTCACCTAATGCTAAGGGACTATAACCGCTCATGATATCTGTGATAAGCCTCCAATAGAACTATTTAAAGATTAGAATATAAGTATCTCAAAGAATTGCAGATCAATTACTGCAAGATTGCATCTTTTCTCTTACATGCTAAAGGATTAAGGCCTTAATTTATAGTAGATTATGGATTACATAAACAAAAGGGACATTATGAGGGAATGTTTTCTACATTTATAGCCTCATACTAAGATGTCATGGATAAACCGGTCAATCTGAAATATAACGATGTATCTCTGTACGTCATTCCGGTATTTTTTGGCATGCAATAGCATAATTGTATTTATAATGTTAATGCTGTTTACCGTTCGCTTCAGGCACTGATTTTTACAATGTCCATCGCAAAGTGTCAGTCGCAAGTGTGTATCAGCCCTAAATTCCATTCGGGGACTCGGGGTTGCTGCACTAATTTATTCTTCGTTGTGATCCAAGTCATGAAAATTCAACGAATTGCACAAGGAATTTTCAAATTTGAATTTGAAATTTTAAAATATTAAAAATTATTGTTCGTACAAATCATAATAACCGTGTTTTAATACCCTCTGAGATTCCCTATAACGAATATGTGTTTAGAAAATACATCTTTATGAGCGTATATAAGTTCTTGTCGACACTCTCTTGACTATTGTAGGGTGTATTGGATTCAGGGTCCAAATAGACCACGTAACCCTATTATCTAAGACTTCGCTGTCACAAGTTAATATCAGATAAACCGTAAAAGCTGTACTCTTTAATTTTTTACAAAGTTTAACCGTTGGCTGTATTAATAAAACGAAACAAAAAAACTAAAAGTAAAAAATATACAACTGTTATTAAAAAGCAAATACTTATTTTTAAATTATTATTAAAATTTAAACAGTGATAAATGGATATTTTTATAAAATATGACTATAGAGACTTTGATCTAATCGCTAGAATTTGCTCTTTGGACCACTTAAAGTATCTTAAGTGGTCACATTATGGCCAATAAACTGTCCCTGCGTAACTACATATGCAACAATGTAGGTATTTATGGATTCTCGACGACTCTACATAGAGTCGGTTATGGCAGGTCAGTTCTTTAGCTATTTATTGAAATATTGTTGCATATTCATCTTATAGGTATTAATATTATGAAGAGGAAAGATTGGTATTTTTCCTTGTTTGTAATAAATAAATTCGATATGTATTGGACTGATTTGAAAACATCTTTGACCAATAAAATGTAACATTATTACTGATTGACGTAGACTAAATTTCTACTGAAAAACTGAAAAGCCACGCTGACTTAGCTGCAGGCGGAAGACTAGTAAAGTAAGTATATTATTACAGTGTAACATAACTGGCAGTGGACTAGTGGTTAGGATTCGGCTTCTCACGCCGGAGGTCCGAGTTCAAATACAGACATTACAACTCAATTATCACATGCTTTTGTTTAAAGAAAACGGAAGGAAATTTCGAAGTCGAAGATTTAAACAAAAATAATCTTAGAGATACCCATATAGTGGGACATTATAGTGGGTTGTGATGATGAGTTACTACCAATCACCAATAATTTAGAGAGAAAATTCTATAAATATGCTAAGTACATTTTTTGTTCTTCAGATACATTAACGCAGGGGTCGGGAACCTTTTAAGTCAGAAGTGTCAAAAATTTATAACATTTCAAAGTTTTAATGAGCGAACATTTTTGCCAACAATAAACAGTACCTATTTCATACTACTAATCTATCATCGTTTTGAATCGATAATTTTTCGATTTAACCTGTATTTAATTGTTAATATAAAATTATAATTTGAATATAAAATCGATAATCAATCGATTTTAAATGTCTTTAATTGTTAATATAAAATTATAAAATAATATTTGCATATGGAATAAAAGAGTCGGAGCTTCACTTCCAATATAGCATGTGCTCGCGAGCCGTAGGTTACCAACCCCTGCACTAACTTAACCCCTTTTTTAATGTATAAAGTATTATATTTTTTTCAGTAATCATATTCCAAAGTTAACTGTTACTCTATTTATAATGAGACAAAAATCACGTGGAAAATACAATACCTGCTCTGAATTTTTGCAGCGTACAATAAGAATGCTTCATACCTACCTACTCTACATTGCAGGCAATTGTAGAGACAATGAGAGTAGGAAATAAGGAGATGCAACAGGCATGAAAGCGTTTTAGGATTTTTGATCAGTTTAGAGATTTTTTTTATTTATAAAACTGTATCGTCATATAATTTATTTCTAGTGAGTAATCGGGATTGATATTAGAAGAGTAAAATCAGTTTATACGCCATTTCGATGGCATGTAATAAAAAACTAAAAAAAACATTTTAGAGCCACCCTTATCACGTAGGGGTATGAAAATAGCCCACTACCTATTATTATCAGATCAAACCAATACACAAAAAATCATAAAAATGGTCAAGCCGTTCCGAAGAAGTTCAATAACAAACACTGTGACACAAGATATTTATATGTTATATAACCTTCTAACTCAGTAGTTTCTTCACACCCTCACATTTTTGAACCCCTGC
Organism: Ectomis octomaculata; assembly: GCA_018248795.1. Taxonomy (NCBI): domain Eukaryota; kingdom Metazoa; phylum Arthropoda; class Insecta; order Lepidoptera; family Hesperiidae; genus Ectomis; species Ectomis octomaculata. Next base: position 10,036 of record DWJG01000032.1, on the reverse strand, counting down.
TCTAAAGAAAATTCTGTATGTTCCGCAGTATCATATCATATTTCTTAGTATCAAAAATATTCCAGTTTTATATTTTCCTTATCCTCATTCTCCTATATCCTATCCTCAGTAGCATACGAATCACTTATCACTGGCTTGCAGGGTACGCTACAAGCACAGCTGTTATTTGCAGTAAATATTGTGAATTTCAATTGTGCAGGAAAAGAGCGTATATTTTTCACAACAGCTCTAATAGAAACTGATATTTTTCTAAAATACTAAGAAAATGAATAAGGTAACAGGAATCTTACAGGAATCTTACTGAAGATTTTGTGTCATGAATTTTCTCAAAACTGTTCATATTTTTAATAAAATGAAATAATTTAAGTGTAAATTACTTCGCGACACAAATAATCCGCATCATCAAATCATCATCATCAAAACAGCAAGATCGTAGGTAAAAGGTGGTAGAACCTGTACACGGTTCGCCCAGCGACACCACCACCACACCCATTTCTCTTACTGTAAAAGGTGGTAGAACCTGTATACGGTTCGCCCAGGACGACACCACCACCACATCCATTTCTCTTACTGTAAAAGGAATTAGAACCTGTATACGGTTCGCCCAGCGACACCACCATCACACCCATTTCTCTTACTGTAAAAGGTGGTAGAACCGTATACAGGATACGGTTTGCCTAGGGCGACACCACCACCACACCCATTTCTCCATGGAGATTTCTCCATTTAAAAACATTATGTGTATCGGTTTGAAATGTAGATGCCGGTAGCACTTAGACAAGAGGTGACCATCTTAGTCCTCGAGAGTAGCAACAAATTAGTGACCAACTTCAAATAGGAGTAACGGGTATTAACGTTTACTAAAGTGCATGGACTAACATACATTAACAGGACTAACTTATACTAATAACTAATTCACTTCTTCACTTGCCGATGTTTCACACTTAAAATAAACAATTATCGAACTATTGAATTCGGTTAAGAACCGCTTCACACACCAAAATAAATAATATTATTGCAATTCCGCCAAGGTCTTAAATCGTGACGCATTAAAGATTTTGTAGCAAATAATCTGTGCAATAAGTAAATCTCTTTATTTCATTTCATTTCAGATATGTGAAATGCATACATTCTTTCACTTTTTGGCGCCGTTCAAACCGGTCCCCTCTCAATCCAAAAATGGCTTTCGCTCGGCGACGCTTTATTCATCAATGTATAGAACATTAATTCTGTAGCAAAAATAACATCAGCTTAAATGTATTTCTTTGAGAATTGTCCAACCAATTCAAATGCAATATTACAGGAGGTATCGTGCTAGAGTACCGGAGACAATTCACATTTAAATTGTTCCCGTGTTCACGTGACCGCTTCCTGCTCAGTCATGAACTTGTTGCACTTGTGATGAGCGACGAGCGATTCGAAAATCGACAAGAAACTATGTATGAAGTACTACGCGACATGAACAACGACACGTGACTGTAGAAGTTTCCTATATAATATCATGCACCTTTTCGTAACATTATATTTCGAATATACCTACTGCACTTACGCGAATCTCACGGAATAATACACATTACTAACTAACTTACTCTAACCTCACATCTATACGAATAACAATATAATAACCAACTACATATTACCAGAGTATACAAATACATTAATCTATGTATTACTAAGTTATACTAATACTACCTTTGAACAATGATATACGCAGATATACGCGCGATAGGTGCGCGTTGGTTAACTGTATTTGTGTTGTTGTGTTGTGTGTGTATTTGTGTGTATGTGTGTTGTGCTGTGTTGGTTATTCGTATGTACGGTGTGTAGCCACCGTCATCAGATTGAATACATAGTTCTTTAACATAAGAATACAATAAACTTAATAAATGTCTGACAAATGCTGCTGCAAACATGTTAATACAATGCATTGTTGGCTGAACCAAAAATTCGCAAAATTTGATCGCGTATTACTAAAGTCGTGGCCCAGCTCTTAAATTTGAAATACAGCTGTTGTTCGTAAGTATAGTGAATTCCAATTGTATCTGCCATGTGTTTCCTGCTCCACCGAGTTCTTTGTAACAAGAATCAGATTGTGCAATCGGATACGACATCTCGTATTGCAGAGAATGTATATACATTTTGAAATGGTTACACATTTTGATTTTGCACTTGCACAGCTTGCAGTCTAAGTAAGTAAATACAAACAAACTTTGTGCTAATTCATCCGTCCGTATCGCCCAGAGAACAGCAAGGTTTGATAGGTTGTCGAGTGGCGATCGACCTGGAGAAGACAGCTTCGGTTGGTATGCATCAAGGAGGTATATGTCTAGCAGTGGACTTAAAAAGCAGGAGGCATGTGAATTTCTGAAATTACTAACCGAATTAAATCTTTCTTGATATTGTTACTATCCTTTTATTTTGTCACATGCCTTCGATGCTTGGCACAAATTGCATGCCTCACTTTTGCCGAACGTGGGTCTGTTCTCTGAAATTGCTTGAAGTATACTCCTCCAGATATCTCTGTTTTAATCATGAGGTGCCTCATTGACAAATATATGCCCAGCTGAAGTTATAAAGAGCATTTGACAAGATTTGAGGACTGCTTTCTATTGATAACAACCAGAAAGGCGTTAAAAAGTTCAAATCCTGGCACTTGATCTTTACAAAATAACATCAATATTAGTTTCATTTGCAAGCTAACGTGCCATGAATTTTACTGCCGATATTCGATTGATGGATCCTTCATTCTAGCACGACCGTAATCAACCTTAAAATAGAACTTCGTCCGAGAAGCATTAATTTCAAACCTAAGCTTCCATCAAAATCTAGAACGACCTAAGAGACGTACGAGAAACAAAAGAATGTAAATAAAACAAAACAGAACTCGTTTCACGAACGAGAAATCGAAACCGAATTTCCCGTGAAAACCGAAAACGGCGCAAAAAATGATCAACCCAGAATCTTTGTAGATGAAAATGCTCAGTAAATAAAAAATAACAGTTTGAAAATTTTCAAACGATCGAGCTCTTTGCAGTATCGATGAAGTGAAAGGAAGCGAACTGTGGGCGTTTACCACACAAAACAAAAAAATATATATAAAAGCGGTAAAGTGTGATCCGGAGTTGCAGAGTAAGGGTTCCCGTACAATATTTAAATATCATTCATGGGTACTTAACAGATGGCGTTGCGCAAAGACTAAATCTTCACTACTATTGTTACCGTGTCTTCACTCACTATATTGCGTTGTACCGTAGTACACATATGTATCATATAAAAAATAAATCTTGCAAATAACTTTTTATTTTCAGTGAATATATTTAGCCATAAATTATAGTTTTTTTTTAATGTATAGTCATACTGACCATACATCACCGTCTGGAAAACTTTCAAGTACGTAAGATATACTGTGATATCCTGTGAATGGTGGATAGTCGGACGTCGTATGAAATCTCAATAATTAGGTTCCGTTGGCACCCTTTGAGTCCAAAACCGTAAAAACCGTTTGCGTGCGAAAACAGCGCAAAAACATTTCAACGCTGAAGTGAAAAAGCCAGCGTATAAAATGACAGGTTTTGGAAATTTTAAAAGAAAAAACTCATTGTATGCTTCGAAAAGAATTAAGAGAAAGCGACTGTGTTGGAAGCAAAAAGTGTTGGGGCGTCGACAAAGAGTCGTCTCAAAGAGGCGTCGACTGCGAACGGTCGCTTAAAACGAATGTACAATTTAAAACGTATTGTACCATTCCGGCATCTCGTCGAAACTCTAATTAAATGTGTTTCTATATATTTTCTCTGCGTCTCTTCTCTGGTACAAATTGCCTAGGTTTTATTAGACTTAAGTTGTCTTTCTTCAATAACGTACTTATTTAAAAGTCATCTTAGTGAATATAAGTAGAAGTTAAAGGTAGTATCTTATTATTTTTTTATCTTATTATCTTTATTTTTTTTAGATTTTTTGGATTAGGATTTTTGCGTCAAGAGGTCTAACGGGGCTCAATTACTAAAACTTAGCTATCTGCCTGTTAGTCCAATAAAAGGACAACTGACGAAGATTACCGAAGAACCACGGAGACATCGTAAAGAAGCACTTGAAACAGCAAAACTATCACTGAAAAACTATCGACCGGCCTTCAGTCGTGAAAAGGCACTCAAAATTTTTGAGAATGTTTTAGTCAATAATCTATTTGCAATGCTATAAGATCGTAGTACAGAATCCTTGTAACCGAAACTTACACATATACGGTTTTATATTATTGTTGTATAAAATAAAAAGCATATTAGTAGACCTTCGGTGGTCGAAATTCGACCAATAATATTAACCTTAAAGAAAAAATCTTCTTGATTCAACTTCAAAATATACGGGGTGACACATGTGTTATCTATTGTTTAACATTGTCATTATGGGACGTTAACAATTCAAGTATTACATAAGACAGAGAATGTGTGGGTGTCGTAGTGTGTGTCTCGTTTTATTTAATTTATTAATGTTATTCAAATGCATATTATATAAAAAGTTCCGTTAACGCAATCCTCTTAAAAAGGTACGGAATGTTTTTTCTTCACATATTAATACATAGATGATTCACACTGTATACCCGACCTTAACCTCTCGCGCCATTCGTATCCTTCGTAAGTCCCAGAACTATAATATTGTGAAAGATTTATCAGGACCAACAAGTTTTGGGTACGTAGGGATTTATAAGGTGAAAATATATAAGGTGCCTTTTTTGTTATGAGGTTATTTTGTTAAGAGATAAAGTAGGTAGGTTGAAAGTAGGTCCATTTCGTTTAGCACTTATATTTATGAGATTATATTGTTAATAAACAAATGGGTAGGGACTTATGTTAGGGCTTTCGTATTAATAAATTTGATGTAAAAGAACTAGTCTAAGGAAGGCGCTCAAACCTGACGAATTAAATACTAATAATTTATATTCCTTATATATAAGAATGAATATTTGTCTATATGTTCTTTATAGAATCGTAAACTGCATTTGATCGTGTGTTAGCAAATTTGTTAGGCATGAGCCCACGAAAGTTTCTGAGTGGGTATGACCAATTATCGACAGATGTATCTTGATTGGTGTACAATAAAGAATATTTGTATTGTATCGTATAAAACAAATTCGCTTCCCGCTGTGTGTGCTTAGATATTTATATAAGCAAACGCAACGAATTTTAATGCGGTTTTCATTAATGAAATAGTAATTTACGAGGTAAAAACATATGTATAATACATGCTCATACACATGTACATTGCAGCCGTGCGAATCCGAATCAGGTTGCAAGTACTACATAAATAAACCTTTTATCTTGTGTAGATTCTAAAGCTAAAAAAACATGCATCATTCTTAAGACAATCCGATTCGTAAACTTAAAGAAAATATATTAAGATATAAATGTATTATGAAAATATTGTAGATGTTCTTTGGGAGAAAATAAACGATTGTTATTAATATTATTTTTATTATTATTCATATTACATGAACTATACTTGATTGACGGCTGGCCAATCCTATATAAGCTTCCGTAATGATCTCTAAATGCCTAGAATACTGAGAATAAATGTTATAAAAGTGATATTATTTAATTGCTATAATACACCGCGAACGTAATGACTACGGTTCAGCCATGAACTTTATCGCGTTGGAGATCAGTGACGCGCGACATGAAATGCGTCAGGAGCGATGGTTTGGATATATCTAATAGAGGAAGCTTCACAACTTAGCCAATTTGTTCGCATTAACGCTTAACTGTGAAAATGCCGCAATATTCAAAATATGTACAGTTTTTACATCATCATGATAACCCGCGTGACGCAATGAACTAACGCTTTAAACAGACACCTACATTATGTATATCAATTTCTGTTTCTGGGTTTGTGAGTTTGTTTCACCGTTCTTGTCTCTTTATATAGTACCCAGTGTGGGGCTACGAATGTTGAAAGTGTTCCTGTTATAGTCTACGAGTCTTTAGTTTGTCATGTCGCACGTCGCGCGATGTTCGCCCTACAAGAGTAGCAAAGTACCCTTAATCACGCACATGAAACATAACGGGGACTATTGGTCGAGTCCATAATATGTCGCGCGAGTTTATAGCCAGGTCCTCCGTACAAAAGTAGGTACGTCCCCTTAAAAACGCAAGTGCGAAACCGTGACCAGGCCCACCGTACAAAAGGAGGAACGTGTCCTTAAACACGCACGTGAAACATAAATCCTAATGATAATCTTAAAAACTATTAATGGAATCTTTAACTTGTCGCGTCACATGTCGCGTTACACCGTAGCCAGGCCCACCGTACAAAAGTAGCAACGTCCCCTTAACCTGCCAGCACGTGGGACGTAACGGCGACTATTAGTCGAATCTTTTATTTAGAACGAATGTAGGAATGCGGAATAGACCACGGCTGGGAGACACGCCTTGGAGATAGCCCAATTTATCCACTATGGTGCTAAATCACAACGTTTTACGTCATTACGTAGATACCTAGAAACGGTGCTGTGAATAAACGTAATGTATTTTAGAAAAAAAGTATATTTATCGCCTAATGTCGTAACAGTTGCGTTGGATGGAAAATGCCTAGATTATTTTTACGCACTGTGACATCATATTGTACTGTGACTATTTTTTCTTGTTTTATAACTTAAGACCATTTCGTTTATTTATATATTACGTATTTGAGGTGACAGTCATTTGTGGTTAATTGTATTTTTTAGAAAAACTGTCAGGTGTATAGGCTTCAGGCATATCTGGGATATTAACCCTGAATATAGTGGAAAAGACCCGAATATTTTACACTATCACTCCGCTATGCAACAATAACTATCTTTCATCAGGTCATTAACTTAGACCTGTCTTCAGAGTAACAGGTAGCTGAATGATCTTCCTTCCGAAGTATTCCCAACGGGCTATGACATGGGTCCTTCAAAAAGCTATAAAAAGAGTTATTTTTCAAAGGCGGCGATGATTTGGTGATCCTACTGGTGTCGTCGACATGTGGTCCATGGGCAACAGTGACCACTTTCTCCCATGTTGCCGACCTTATAGCTAAGTTCACAGGTATAAAAAAGTCACATTAGAAAATATAAGCGATAATAATATCCCAGAATTACCAACGTGTCGTCCGTCTTCGAATTACATTTTTCATGCATTATGAAAAATCCACGTAAAACCAGATTCAAGAATATCTCAAACGGAAAAAACTATTAAAGATTCCCTCTGCTGTAAACCCACTGAATTACCTAACTTTCCTCATATTTTTATTAAGCTGCAAAGTTTCTTTAATTGCTATTCCGTCCAAACATAGAGAAATTCGCATAAATCGCCAACATTAATGACATTTCAAGGGGAGTGAGGCGGCGGAGCGGACATTATTACCGAAGTCGATGTGATTGCGACTGATCTTTCATACTAGCGCTACGAAGCACTAAACCACAAGAATGAGTTTTTTTTAGTTTTGAAAGATTACAAGATGAGATTTATTTAAATATTGAAAGATTTTTTAAGAGATTTTTGAAATTTGGAGTAATTTTTTTATTGAATTAGAAGTAACTCACCAAAAATAAACATGCTATCCTGGCAATCCGAGAAACAGCAAGACTGCGCAAAGTCCTTTAAACTCTTCATGCATAAAACATTGCAATTTTAATGCTATCCATAATACCTTAGCCAAAAATTTATTATTTCTGAGTTAATTAAAACAAAAAGGATATGAATAAATTCATTCATCATAACGTTTATTACTAACCTTGTCCATATTTATTACCTGATCAACACAAACTAAACAGACGTCAATAAAACGCTAGTACGAAAGCCGTTATTAGTGCTCGTAAAGTGAATAAAACGGCGATAAAACGCAACGATGCAATCGCAGCGTGCGTTTACGCGCTCCACCCATTACATCACTATACAAATACAGTTTATTACCGCCATTATAATATACACAACGGTATCAAACTAGATTGTTTACTGAATCTACGAATAATTATACGATAGATGTGTACTCTCAGACTATCTAATGGTTGTCTGTCTAGATTTCCGTTCGCGACTACTCTTTCTGATTGGCATTTGATATGCAGATGAACGGGTTAAAGAGAAAAAAAAATATTTAATCAATCTTATTGAAAAATTACATCAAGTTTATACCAACTATTTCGAGTCTAGTTATGATATGATATACCCAAATTTCTGTTGAAGAGGCACAGTGAAACAAAGAAATAAAGGTACGATGTACAAACAATACACTAGAGAATATATTAATATAGAAAAACATGGTTGTATAGATTAAAATTACTTCGCCACAATCATTCGTAACACTTATAAAAACGAATTTCCGCAAAGTAATATCAATACCATAAAAAATCTTGATGTTGTCATTATGTGGTACCGATAGCAACTTAAAATTCATCAACCGACACATTTACTAAAATCACTACAACAACACTAACACAAATATCGCCCAAAAATACGGCATAAAAGCAAGCATCCGTAATATGGGATCGTCGTAAAAAATCCCACCCCACAATTATTTAACATAAAGCATTGCGCCGTGGGTACCTTAAAGGCGCTTGAGAGTTAAATGCGATAGCAATTTATTGCAACTTATTGGCGCCTTGGAGATACTTTCGGAGGAACTTATTGAACAATAACACACTAACAATAAAATATAAGTTATGGTATAACGCATTGACGTATCAACTGAATAGAGTACTAAAAGGTTATAAATAATTTCTAATAGAAAAAGATTTCTGCTTAATAGAAAATTAATTTATTTGACTCTTATAGATATTGTTGAAATTAGTTTTCGTAACTCGTTTTCAAAGGAAGTAATTTTGTATGTATGTTCCTGGATATAATTGCTAGGGTACTTACAGGGTATTAAGGTACCCAGATAAACACCCATGTAGCTAGCTAGCTTTGATATTTTGAAAAGATTCGTTCATCCGTGTTTTCAGGCAACGAAAAACTGCTTCTAACAGATGACGCTATTTACATTGTTATTGGATTCGATTTATATAGCTTTACCGACACAGCAATACTAAACCTACTTCAGTAGTTGGGGTAAATCAGTAAAAGTTTATGACTATAAACACTATTATCCCAGCGATATTGTAAAACGAATGATGTAAACGCGTTTACACACACACACATGTCTACACATACATACATATGTAAATATGCCCGTTTCTTTAAAACACATTGGGCACGGTAGTAGCTGCTTGACTATAAAACAGAATTCTGTATAGAATCTATACATATAATCGAATATACTTATTTGATTAATATACACGTGAAAGATAGAAGTTAAATCAAAAACTTCGAGCCGAACTAATCGCGTTTAAACCGTAGACAAATCTACGTAGACGCATACCGTCCAGTACAGTATAGTATAGTATAGTACAATATAGTATAGTATAGTACACAGACACAATAACGTACGACAATAAACGATATATCTTTAAAGAAATAGAAACGTTACTTTCAGTACGTTTGCGTTGAAATATCAAAACGTTCTGCAACGGCGATGCACAATTTGTTACCGAGTTTATGGCACGGTTCTTGCAATAGATGTGGCACCAGCACATTGGCAACTTTTATATTTTCTGTAGGTGATAATTTGTGGGCACTTTAGTTGCAAAGTTTCGTTGGCAACAAAACAATAAAGAAGTGACCGCAATGTACGCAGCGGTTAATAAATTCTCCTGTTATTATGTAAATAAATCCGTTAAACTAAACTGTATATTTTCAAATGTATTTAGAAACCAAACACTCCGGTACTCCCGGGTTTTATGTAATCACTGCAGAATGGTACATTCAGTCACCGTGGATCGTCTGAGACAATTTTATATGACCTTTATAATAAACCTTTTATTATAATACTGAAGTATGCAGCCCACCTGATGGTAAGTGGCTATTGCCATCCATGATAACTGTGACAAGCCTCGAATAGGTCTACCTTTGGGTAACTTAAGGGTACTTAAGTGTACCTAGTACATTTCTAATATATATCTTCCAGGAACTATGCATTTTTTTATTTA